>JASJET010000500.1:0-297500 GCA_034092305.1 Diaprepes abbreviatus | reverse complement strand
TCTCTAATGGAAAAACCTATACCCAAGAAAATATTACAAATATATATATATATATATATATATATATATATATATATATACAGGGTGTCCAAGATAAGGATCCTAAGCATGGGGATCTCGGAAACAGTTGGAGATACGAGGTCGGTTAAATTAGAGAAAAGTTGCGCAATTTAGTGCTAAATTAAACGCAGTTAAAAAAATTTAAAAATTTCAAACACTTCCGGAGATTTCCGGAAAAAAACGAAATTTGGCAAAATCGTTTTTAATTTTTGCAGGCTTTATTTAAAGAGATATCAGAAAATAAAAGGTAGATTCTCATTGCCACTTTTTATTTTTTATAATATGGTCTAAACAAAATTTAAATCCGACGTTTCGTTTCTGAGATACCATCATGAACTTTCATTTTTTATATGGAACAAAAAAAAGTATCCCATGTATTTGATAGCATTTTTTATTACAAATTCAACGATGTATCACTCTTGCATATCGAATACGTAGTTCAAGTACTTTCCATAAGAGCTCCATGAGAGCGAGAGAGAAAGGTATATCAGTTTTATAAAAGCCAATGAACTACACACTTGATATGCAAGTGTGATACACCGTTGAATTTGTAATAAAAAATGCTATCAAATACATGGGATACTTTTTTTTGTTCCATATAAAAAATGAAAGTTCATGATGGTATCTCAGAAACGAAACGTCGGATTTAAATTTTGTTTAGACCAAATTATAAAAAATAAAAAGTGGCAAGACGAATCTACCTTTTATTTTTTTGATATCTCTTTAAATAAAGCCTACAAAAATTAAAAACGATTTTGGCAAAATTCGGTTTTTTCCGGAAATCTCCGGAAGTATTTTGAATTTTTAAAATTTTTAAATTGCGTTTAATTTAGCACTAAATTGCGCAACTTTTCTCTAATTTAACCGACCTCGTATCTCCAACTGTTTCCGAGATCCCCATGGTTAGGATCCTTATCTTGGACACCCTGTATATATATATATATATATATATATATATATATATATATATATATTCTTTGATATTACAGAGGAAGTCAGACACTCACTTGTCACTAAACTTCTAGATCCAAAATTTTGACAGGTGTCAGTTTTAAGAGGTTGAACTTGATTTTTAAATACCTTAAACAATTGCCCACAAAACAGATACTATACATTTATTTCAAAAAAAGGATTATTTTACGTCCAAGAAAAGCAAGAAATTCTGTGTTAGAAGAACGTTTTGTAGATGAGAGTGCGCAGGTCAGGTACATTCATATTTGAAACAATTTACTCCGTCATGTGAGGATTCGGAGATATTCTAACCTAAAAATGTAAAAATTGCCCTTAGCACGTGAGCTGTGAGCTTGCCTTCCAAAAAAAAATCATGCATTCGTAAAATACAACTCTTTTCCTTTAATTTCTATTTTGGATCACAAGGATATCATTTTTTTTTTACAAACATATTGCAAATTGAAGATTGTGAGAGGCCGCTTAGCTCTTGGGGTTAAAGTTACCTGTCTTTGGTTTTGGGTAGTTGCAGTAATGCAACACACTTGTTAAATTAATCTAGTATATTTGAAATTTTTTTATCCTTCATTAAGAGAGCTCTTTATATCCTGTAATTTCATCCAAATAAAATAATACATTTTATTTAATTTGATATTGAACCTAAAACTCATGCGTGTTTCCCGATCTACATGTATGCAACCCAAAATATATCTCTAAATTCTAAATAAAATATATTATTAAAATATTATTTGCTAAATAAAAAGAAGGTTAAATTTTCAAAAATTCGATTTATAAAATTTTGATAGTCTAACCAATTAAAATTGTCCACGTCGTATCGCGATACTGATTTTTACCCCTGTTGTCACATTCAACGAGTGACTCAGAGGCTGTAGGAAGTGTTTTCGCCCCGATCAACTGTCTGTTTTTAGTTGGAAGAATAAAAAAGTTATTCTAACTCCAATAGCTCTCTCGCTCAACTCAACGATAAAGTATTTTATGGTTGGACATACTTAAGTTAAAAACTCTTGGCATGTGAATTAACCTATATTTTACTGACCGTATACAATTATTTATTGAAAGGCTAAAAATTATATCTAACTAAGGAGTTGTACACGAAAATTAAAGAAAATTTGTGTTATTATTCCAGTATTCACCAGTGGTACTTCACCCTATTCCATTAAACCCCAATAAATCAGCGCCAAAAGCAAGGTTGGATATCCTTGTTACGTGCAAGCTATTTTCAGGATGAAGGATACAGATAAATATATCATAACTTCGAAGAAGCTCACTATGTGGAGCGAAACGTTAGAAACATTGTCCTCTTTTAATCTTCAAATAAGAAAACCTTTACCCAAGAAAATATTAAAGAAAAATATTAACACAAGGTTTAAGATATAAAAATAATATATGTATATATATATATATATATATATATATATATATATATATATATACACTGCCCGTCAATCACTTTTGCCAGGTCTACGCGAAAACAAGTTGAAATTCAAAGTTCTGTATTCCAGTAAGGAATCATCACATAACAATTCTGTAAAAAGCATTTAAGAGCTCCTTGCGAATACTTACCGGTGACAAAATGTAAGTCGAATTTTAATATTTTAAAGGTTTTAATCGAGAATAAAAAAAATTTAAAAAATTTTTTTTTTGAATTTATTAACTTCAGCGCCATTTTTATAGAAAAATTTGTGAGAAAATTCTGATAAGACAGTTTTTTAGAGTTTTCCAAGGAGTTTAAATTACTTTTTAAAGTTTGATATAATTGCATTTTTGATCAAAATACGTCCCTTCTTGGGAAAAAAAAAATTACATTTTTTCAATGTTTTGTATATTCTTGACTGAACTAGATAGAGAAGAATTTCAAAGAGAAAAAATGTCTGCTTTTACATGCAGAATGACCTTCATTAGTTCCGAAATGTTTTCCGTAAATTTAAGTTTTAAAATTTTTTAACTTTTTTTGATTTTTCAATTTTTGTTCACTCAGTATGATACCAACGCGTAATTTTCGGATAATTTTTCAAATGTTTTTCCATGAAAAAATATTCAATTTATTCCTTTTTCTATGGGTAGTTTAGTTATAAACATTTAATTCTATGATAAATAATTAATAATTGGAAATCAC
The DNA here is from genome assembly GCA_034092305.1 of Diaprepes abbreviatus. NCBI lineage: Eukaryota > Metazoa > Arthropoda > Insecta > Coleoptera > Curculionidae > Diaprepes > Diaprepes abbreviatus. The sequence continues at coordinate 294,355 of JASJET010000500.1, read as the reverse complement.
GTAAAGAAACCAATTTATTGAGAACTACTTTACAAATTAGGTAGAAATATAAATATTATGAATATATATTATGAAATTTATAAATATTATGAGGTAGACGGTAATAGCAAAAATTTTTGTAAAAAAACAATAATATATACATATACAATTTTTACACTTTTTTTTTCATCGAAATGACCACCTTTATTGTTTATCACAGCTTGACATAATCGTGGCATTCGATGTATGAGCAAATCTAAAGTTGTAGCTTTCATAATTTTCCATTCCTGTTGTAAAATACGCTAGAGTCCAGTTTTCGATTTAGAACGAACTTTTCTCACTGCTCTATCAAGTTCTCCCCACAGCAACTCAATAGGATTAAGGTCAGGTGATTGCGATGGCCATTCCATTACTATTAATTGTCTTCGTTTATCTAACCATTTTAAATAATCTCTACACAGTTTTGACGAGTGTTTCGGGTCATTGTCGTGTTGAAATATAAATTTAGACTGAAGCAAATGTCTGCCAGATACAACTACATTTTCCTTTAAAATTTTTTATAATCTTCTTTCTTCATAGTACCTTCAATTTCTATGAAATCGCCAACCTTTAACCCGGCAAAGCATTCCCACACCATTACCGAACCTCCACTGTGGTTAACAGTAGGTACAATAATACAGTCATTTATAAAATTTTCACCTGTTCTTCTTCTAATAAAAATTTTTCTTTTAGACTCAAAAAGTTCAAATTTAGATTCATCAGACCAGAGTACCTTCGTTAAATCTTCTAGGGTCCAATGTTTATGACTTTTAGCCCATTTGAGCATATTATCGTTTTTATTTTCAAAAAAATTTAAAATCAAAAAAAATTAAAAAATTAAAAAATTAAAAAAAAATGAAATTTGAGGAAAACATTTCGGAACTAATAAAGTCATTCTACATGTAAAAACAGGCATTTTTTCTCTTTGAAGTTTTTCTCTATCTAGTTCAGTTAAGAATATACAAAACATTGAAAAAAAGTCTTTTTGGTCAAAAATGCACTTACATTAAACTTTAAAGAAGTAATTTAAACCTCTTGGAAACCTCAAAAAAACTGTCTGATCAGAATTTTCTCACAAACTTTTCTACAAAAATGGCGCTGAATTGAATAAAGTCGAAATTTTTTTAATTTTTTTTATTTTCGATTAAAACCTTTAAAAAATTAAAAATCGACTTTCACTTTATGTCACCTGGAAGTACTCGCAAAGAGCTTTTAAATGCTTTTTTCAGAATTGTCATGCGATGATTCCTTACTGAACTACAGAACTTTGAAGTTCTACTTGCTTTCGCGTAGACATGGCAAAAGTGATTGACGGGCAATATATATATATATATATATATATATATATATATATATATATATATATATATATATATATATATATATATATATATATATATGAATATATGATTTTGTATTTAAAACACATTAATAAGGCATTAAATTACTTATATTTGTCTCGTTAGTTAGGCAATGTTTCGAATCTTCCTCAGTAAAGAGAAAATATTAATTAAAATTACAAACAATAATTATTAGGTATATTTAAAATTTGAGGATTGATTGGTGTTAATGACTTGCTGTTAATGTTCGTTTTTTTCAGTATTTCATTCGTCAGAACCTCAGGCATATCCTGTTGTTTTTTAGTTGCTTGTTGCGGTTTAACTATAATTATAAATGTCACAAATTACCCAGTCTTTCTACAAAGGACGTTGGAAATTAACAAATCCATTGACTAATCGTCACTTGCCTAACTACCGACTAAAATTAAATTGCTTTGTCGTCTTTTGAGTTGGAATTTGTGTCATCAATCATTGGCAAACGGCAGGAGTAAACTATTGTTGCAGCATCATTGTTCCAGAAACAGTGCTAAATTAGATTTAAAACAGATACATGGGTTTTCAAATTTGCATATGCTAGCGGACCATTTTCAAATTCAGGCTTTTCTATAAACTACAAATTTTATATAAATACTACTTTATCTTAAGTGTTATCACTTTAAGTCAATACTATTTATTTTTCTGATTTTGTTATATAAAATTACTGTTTTTATATTTATTGCCTTATATTTTGCTTGTTTTTCCTTATATATTCATTCAGCAAATAAATGTAATTTCATGCACTACAACCGCATAATGTGGGTATATCCACTGCTTTTGCATCTCACACAGAGGAATCCATGAAAGCCGCATAACCATATATTTGCCATCCGGCGGGAGGTCGGCGAAGCCGCGTTCAGTGTTGCATACTTCCTTCAGATCTGTTCTTTGCACAAACAGATGCATGTCGGTACCCTGATGAGTCTGGTAGAGACGAAACATGTACCTCTGTCTTATTACTGTAGCGGGAAGGATAAGTTTTGACTTTCTTCTCGATATGGTGGTACAGGTAGGCCATCATTTCGACGGTGGTAAAATAAGAATAATTGTGGTCTGTAGCAATTTATTCAAACTGTGCAACCTTTAACACGGAAATGGTATGATGGAACGAAGTTTGCATTTACTGTTCGCATTTTACTTCATTTATACACGAGTTGCATATAGTCGTACGCTTGAATGTGATTTCAGCACTACAACAGCATAATGTGGATATATCCATTGCTATTGCATCTCACACGGAGAAATCCGTGAAAGCCGCATAAATACACACACACACACACACACACACACACACACACACACACACACACACACATATATATATATATATATATATATATATATATATATATATATATATATATATATATATGTTGTATCGTAGGTTTTCACGGATGGTGGAATGTGTACTGGTATTTTTCTGTTTTCAATCCGTTCGTCAGTAGAAATATCTTCACGACGTTTCGCCAACATCTCAGCTGGCATTTTCAAGTGATGCTTCCTTGATGGCTGCTCGACTTAGTCCTAGTCTAATTCTACAAAATATCTTTATCAACGAACGATGAAGAAAATATAGATGTCAACCTCCTTAGGCTGCAAAACAATCAGCGTCAATAAAGCAAGAAAAAACAAACCATGGTTTACAGAAGGGAAACTACAGACTGAAGAAAAATAAATTCATATATAAAATATAGGACTAATAAATCCTAAGGGGAGTGCAATATATGTAAAGAAGTAAGGAAGAGTATAAATGACTCCATTCACTAACTTAAGCACAGGGAAAAATTCCCAAAGAAATGGAAAGGAGTCTCTACTGCGGACAGGAAAGATCACCAAAGTAACATCTGAAAAATGGGAAAAACACTTTAGAAACCTTCTGAAGAAGAATCGGGCAATGAAGATAAAGAGATGAACAAAGACGCCCCAGAGGGCGAGTGTAAAATGCAAAATGGTCAAGGCCAAAGCTGCGCGACAGACAGATCATGTTGGTCGTATGCAGGCGCGGATCCAAGGGGCGGGGGTTGGTGGGGGCGATCCCCCCCCCCAAGAGCTTTAAGTTCAGGAAAATAGACCAGACCTTGCCTCTTATACTTATAGTTTATTCAAGAATAGAGTAATAACTCATTTTTTACCCTTTTTTTCCTTCGCAAACTACCTGTGTTCTTTAATCCGGTGTCTTTGACGAAATCTATTAGACACATATATTTTTCATAGGAATGGATTAGAAGTTTTATAATTAAAAATACCGGTCAAAGTCAATGAAACTATCTTCGCTCAAATTAATTATAATTGGTTCCTCTATCTCGCCGATCATGCAATTGAGTTTCCACATTTTCTTTTATTCTTTTGTTATATGGATTTTTCCTAATTTTCTGCAGTAACTTTATTCAAAAGAACTTTCAAAAATTCAGTTAAATTACTAATTTTGTAAGTTGTGTTATTTCTAGCAACTCTACCTTTTACTTGAGAGAGATATTTCTTTTTCCAACGGACATTTTCTGGACGATCTATAAGAACAGATTTCCTATCTGGTTTTTCCCAGTAAAAATTAAGTTCTCTGAGCAATTTCCAGGGCTCAGTTCTTTTAATTCAGGTAAATCCCGATCTTCATTGATTTTAAATTAGAATTTTGTCGACGGTTGGGATCTGCTTCTCATAATAAAATGTATGTACAACTCCTTTTATTGCAGTTTACATATCTTCTTCCAACAAGGTTTTTCGTCTGTCGGTGATCGAATGTGGCTTGGGAGTATTATCAATTCCAGTCGTTTTTTTCTCCTTCAGTATTCGGTACATAGTAAATTTTCCAACTCCTGGCATGTTGGAACACATCTCAATAGAGCTTTTAACATTTTTATCTAGATATTGATATCTTAAGGCCTCATAAATATTCATCGTAATCAGTTTTTCGTTGAGGAAGAAATGCCCTGGTTTAACGATTTTGAAATAAATATAGATATGGAAGCCATATGTTTTGGGGATCTCACTAATCTCAAATAAATATATGAAAACAAGCATAAACAAGATAAATCACTAAGGACACACTGTAAGGTGTACTTTGCTTACTGACAGAAATTAAATTGAACTATCAGAAATTTTATTGTTGCAGTAAATTTATAATAGCTTATAATATTTAAATATAATTAAATATAATTAGATTTACGGCAATCCTCAATTACCTGCGGCACTGGAGAAGGTACGTTGGAAGTTTCAGTAACAGTTTTATTACTCTCTCTAGTTCTTGAATAGAGTACAGGAATGTATATGCTTGCGATCGCCCCTCCCCTTCCCAAGAGCTTTGAGTTCAGGAAACTAGAACCGATTCTGCCTTTTATATTAGGAATGTGTGTGTGCTGCTGGCACTCCCCCTACCCCCAAGAGCTTCAAATTCAGAAAAATAGACCCGATCCTGCCTTGTACACTGCAAACAGGAATGTTACTGGTGTGTCAACCCCCCCCCCCCCCCCCGTCGGCAACTTGCTTGCGCTTGCCATACTGTACTTTTGTGATATCACCGCCCCCCCCCCCTAAAGAGACGGGCTGGATCCGCCCCTGATCATATGGCCCTAAAATATAGGCCAAATGGGCCAAATCAAAAAAACCAGACACAAAATGACCTCCGGCAAGACCCTCAAAAAGATAGAAGAAATACCGAACTTCACCATTTCAGGAGGGTTAAAAGCAAAAATAATAGCACAAGGTCCTACCGTTAGAAGAAAAAGAAGACCTTTTGCTAGAATTTTTTGAAAATTTTAAAATTTTTTTTGAAAATTGATGGTAATATCAATGCATTTATTTTGATCATTGAAAATAGTTGTTCTTGCCGATATCAACAGCGAAGTTTGCTATTTTAAAACACAATAAATAAATGCAATATCATTGATTTAGTACATCATAATATCGGGATGTGTGATTGCTTTTTAAATCTGTTCAATTTTCGTCTTGTGAATAGCGTGTCAAATTCTTATCGTGGACATCTCGGAAATCCTGGCTTTTCTAAAATCCAGACTCCACGCATGCCTCTGCAATATCCTTAGTTCTTCTCCCTGCTGGTTTCATAACGACCGCAAAACTAATATACCAATTACGGCCCTAGTGGGATAACCGACCCTCACAGTTAGCCGCCGGCCGATAACTGCCTTTCTCCGCAGCTTTGAGTCGATTTAGCCAACAATGTCATTGTCGACACCCCATATTAAATTGCCTTGAGATTACTCGCCGAGATTTTAGTCGAATAACAAAAAACTTAATTAAAATAGTTTTATACCGGTTGTATAAAATGACAAGGAAGGTAATGATATTTTCTACAGAAAAGAGAAACAATAAACTCTGAGTGTAAAACTATATGAAAAAATAATCAATTAGGGGAGATTAGTCCAAAATAGGGTATGGGGGTAAAATCGGGATACGGCATTATTGCTTTCTTATGTATTTCAAATGTACACGCACTTGGTCTACTGTAGTTAGCCATCTTGACTAGTTTGTCAACAAAACTTGAATGACATTCGTGCGTGTTTGTAGAAAATAAATGAGGAAAAATTTTTATGGAAGTTTAACCTAATATTTGACGGATTTCATAAATGTGCTATAATTTCGTAAGTCATTGTAAGTAGAATTTGTTTATTAGCAAAGATTAAGGATGTATTAAAGTTGAACGAACACTAGTTAAAATCTTTTTTGCGTCGTGTTTTTAGGTTATTTCTTCTCCTTTGGTACGTTTGGGGTAAAATGGTCCGGGAAAAAACCGTACAGGATAAAACCGGATGGTACCCAGTTTTGTACAATTAATCAAATGCCCTTCTTTCTTTGTAAACCGACTTCTAAAAGAAGAAGGTTCTCAATTCGTCAACTATGTTTTTTTTTTATGTATGTAAACCGATTACTCCGGAACGGCGGCAACGATTTGAATGAAACTTTTTACGTTATGTTTAGGAAGTTGCTGTGGTAGTCTCATATTTTTTTGGACGAAATCTGTACAGTAAAATCCAAGATGGCGTTGACAATACCGGGTGTCAACGAATCTATTAGACAAGTCACAATTTCTAGAGTATTATGTGTATCAAAATGAGAATTGGTACAGGTAAATGGTATGTGAAGGGGAGAGTTTTCGCATATTTTCCACTTTCCGGCCACTTCCGGTTTTACCGGAAATGGCCCCGGTTTTGAATTTTTAAATAGAATACCCTATATATTTTAACATTTTTGGATTTCTGAGACAATTCTAGATCAGAATATGACATTTTAAAAACTTTTTACGTCTACTTCATTTTTTTAGAGCCACTTTTAAAATTGCATCTAGGTGGCCATGATCGGACGCAAACTAATCTAAGGGCCTTAGGTGATATCAAAAAAATACAATCGCAAAGTTTTAGTTACTAGTATGAAAGACAGGAATAAGACAAGTTGACAAAATTACGTTTTCATTTCTAACTATTAATTTTCAATGGCGACCCATTTTGACAATTACTTTTCGAAAAAAGCATTCTTTGACGAATCTAACGGTACTAATTTATTTGCGATTGGATTAGACATAAGAACAGAAATTAAATATTATTAAGCAAAATACTGGATAATTTATTTACTTATGACAAGTGCGCCATGGACAGCCATGATGCTTAATAATTTGCAACTGTTTTTATCAAGTGCTTTGTTTTCCAAAACGATGGCTAATAAAGTTGACTCATATTTTTTAAAACATTTTTTTTCCTTAGCGTCCCGATTTACGCCACTTTCCCCTACTAATGCGACTCGCAAGCCGGTTTTTTTTTAGTTTTTGTGAGATATTAAATCTAATAACAATGTAGGTAATTAAGTGGGCCATATTCTTTGGAGTATTTTGCATTTTCTTAATGTATTTTAGCACTTAAACAGAGTTTATGGTTTCTATTTTCTTTAGAAAATATTATGCTTATAATTAACATAGACATAAGATTAATTAATAGAACTTAATATAGACTGGGATCCTATAGTAGGAATTTAATTACGCTTAGAAAAAGCTGGAGCGTTTTCGCTGAGTAGTAACTTTTATTCTAATTTCGGTCAGGAAAAAGGGAGTTTGGAGAAAATGAAGTTTGAAGTATCGTACTTAACTCCGCCATTAGAAAGAAATGTACTACTCATCGAAAATGCCCTATCTCTTTTTAACGTGAGACAACTTCTATAGGATACACGGTCTGGTATCTTTATGTCTATGATAATTAATAAGAACTCGGGGAAGGTGGGATATGATAGGGCTGGGGGGCAAGACTGCACACCCATTTTAAAATGGAAGTAACGAAACAAAAAACAAAGACTACATAAATGAAAATACTAGAAAATATACTGGGGGGATCACTGAAAACAGACACAGAATGATAGACAAGAACAAAACGTGAAATAAAGAAGATCATAAGGTGGACCAAAGCGAGCACGTAGAGGGAATGAGCGAAAAGTAAGTAGCTCAAATACGCAAAAGCTAACTAGACTTCTGGGGCGCCCACTCAAAAAAAGGATACCAGAACTGATCTTCTCAAAAAAAAAGGAGAACTATGCATTATTATCCTGTCAAATATCAATTTTTTATTTCAAATGGTTTTCAAGGAAAAGGCTTGTTGCAATCATGTCTCTGGTCTTAAAGACATAATCACAATCTATTTGCGACCACCTAAAATGTACAGATGTTTTGTCCCGATACCGGTGGTGGACTCATCAGTGGGATCCACCGGTATCTCTCCCAGACATCCTTGTACTTTCCACAAACTTGGACCTATTTAAGTCCAGTTTTGCCGGAAAGCGGTGGTAAGATGTAAAGTTTGCTACGTCACGGGAGAGAAAAAGAATTAAAATGAAAAAGAATGAATGAAAATAAATATTTAATGCTTCTGTACAGGTGGTTATTTTTTTAGTGTTGATCGCTCCTTCTTTTAGGGCAGTGCCTAGGCTAGCATGCCGGAGATTAGGAGGGGTTATTTAAATTCAAAGCGCCACCTGTTTAGGCCCGTCGATAAGAAGAAGATCTTATCGAAAACAGGAAACAACTGGATCCAAAAATAAAACACACCGATTCCAAAAACAATTAAAATTTATATTTAACAATAAAAAAAAGGGATTTTGAATTACAGTTTTAAACTAAAGGAATATGTGACTATTTGCTAAATGGATCATAACAAAAAAAAACAAAGAAACAATGAACAACCCTACTACAAGTATGACGTCATCTGCGCCATAAGCCAAATCGGTTTAGATGTAGGTCAGGCCTTAATTTTCACTATCGGCTGAACTGAATAACCTTACTTTTTGAGTACGGTTGAATTTTGCACTAACGAATTATCTAGTACGCCGATTTAGTCTAAAATTATATTTACTTAAGCCTAATTAAAAGTGTTGGACTATTAATATGTGAAGTGATGTTTTAAATTACCTAGTGTATACGTATAAACTTCGGCTTACAAGGTATTTTAAATGAAATTAAAAATAAAGTGTCCTGTAATTGCTCGCATAAAGTCTTATTAGTTCCCAATCACAGGGAAAAAGGGAAAGTATACATTAAAACTGGTAATTTCACTGATTATTATGAAGTTTTAATACCTGAAAGGCAGTTTTGTCATTAAATCCAAACACTTTCGGCAAGCTGGATAGCCGATGGCCTCTATGGAGCAGTGGTGTGTAATATGTTGGCTCTGGTAGGCAAATCTAATTTTAAACAGGATGGTAAAGTCCCGGTATAATAAGAACTGTTTGTGGCATGTACCTGATTGTCTTTAAGGGTGCACCAAGTATTTAAAGTCACAATGATGGTGTTTTAACTTCTTAAGTGAGATCACTTTCACTAAACTGTACTTAACGAAAAACGAATACAATAAAACTTTGTTTATCCTCAATATCTGGCAAATGATGCCTTAACGCACTAAACTATGATTTTAGCAGCAAACAGGAATAAAAGTAGTATTATACTCTGAGAAAATCAGCAAAAAATCTGCTTTCTGGGATTATGCCAGTTTTCACAACCAAGACTTGGCCCCGACTCTCTCTACTGACACTCAAGAGCGCCAAGAAAAAAAACAAAAGATTAACTAACTACACCCTTGATGAAAGTGGCAGAAGTGGAGTGATACATTTTTAGGCACACTTGATTTTTTTTACAAAACCGGTTTTTGGTGTGACAGTGATAAAAACTTTTAGCTTTTATTTTATATGTATTAAAGAGACTACTTGATGAAAATAAGAGTTTAATTTATGGTGAGTATTGGCTTGATTGTTGGTATTTTGGTAAAATTATTTATAGTTTTGTTCATGAAATAACAAAATTGTAACAAGTTCCACAACAGACTATAATATACAAACGAGTGAGTGATCCAATAATGTTATCTTTTTTCGTTCTGAGAAGCTTTAAGAACGACAACTAAATAAATATAAATTGACGTAGTTACAAAAAAAATTTAATCAGCCAATCTTTTACAAAACTTTTCACATCCGTCCGTTTAAAACAAAATTGATTCGTGCTTGTTAAAAATTTAAAATCCGATTATCTCCTTTCGCTTAATTTTGACTTTTGTAAACAAGGAGTTGAAAAATAATTCCCTATTATTGAGCTAACAAAGGGGAATAATTCTTATCTATGTGTCAGTCAAGAGTATAAAAGCGTGGATTATAATGCATCAATTGTTAAGATACAACAAACAAAATTGATCTAAATGTGCGATCTAAACATGATCGTCCCCTAAGTGAGGGTAGCTAACGTTCAATTATTGGCCTTATCGCCCCTTTTGACGCCCGTATCTCAGGCCCGCCTTTTCATTTAGGCTTGTATGCTGTATAATACTTGCTACGTGTCGCCGGCTAACAAACTGTTTGGTTTCGCATTTTTAGGGGAGTTAAACAAAAATTATTGTGCTTAATCTTTTAATATAAGGATTTTATTATTTTTGATACATATGCGTAAAATAAAGTGTACAATGCACATTGTAAAGTTGAAAGCTAAAGCAATTTTAATTCTTCAACTGGAACATCCGCTGTATTCTCTGCTAGTGTCTTTTTCATTTGATTTTAAAAAATGTATAATCAGGAGCGGATCCAGCCTCACTCTTCGAGGGGGGCGGTGATATCAAAAAAGTACAGTATGGCAAGTAAAAGCAAGTTATCGACGGGGAGGGCAGACACCAGCAACATTCCTATTTCGAGTGTAAAAGGCAGTGTCGAGTCTATTTTTCTGAATTTGAAACTCTTGGAGAGGGGGAGGGCGATCACAAGAAAAAATCAAGTTGCCGACAGGGGGGGGGGAGAATGCTAGCAACATACAAATTCCTAGTATAAGAGGCGGAATCGGGAGTATTTTTCTGAACTCCAAGCTCTTAGGGGGGGGGGACAATCGCAAGAAAAACAAATTGTCAACGGGGGGGGGGGGGGAGTACCAGCAGCATACACATTCCTAATATAAAAGGTAGAATCGGTTCTATTTTCCTGAAATCAAAGCTCTTGGACAGTGGGGGGGGAGGGGTAATCGCAAACATACACATTCCTATACTCTATTCAAGAACTAGAGAGAGTAATTAAACTGTTACTGAAACCTCCAGCGTACCTGCTCCAGTGCCACAGGTAACTCAGCACTGCCATAAATCTAATTATATTTAATTATAAATTTACTGCAACAATAAAATTTCTGTTAGTTCAGGTTAATTTAGGAGTATATTTTGACAGCAATTTAAGTTTTAACTTTCATGTGAATCACATTACTAATAAAGCATTAAAATTACTGGGCTTTATTAAAAGAACCTTGCATGACTTTAATAACATTGCTTGCTTTAGAACATTATTTTGTTCCTATGTTAGGTCAGTCCTGGAATATGCTTGCCAGGTATGGTCTCCTTACTACGAGCAGTATATTCAACGGATTGAAAGAGTGCAAAGGAGATTCATTAGATTTGTGGGTTTCAAAATGGGGATACCAAGTGAAGACATAGTATATGAAGAAATACTTAAGGCCAATAATTTGATACCTCTTAGGGAAAGGAGAACATACATCGATATACGCACCTTTTATAAAATTTTGCATGGATTAATAGATTGTCCCGAATTATTAGCCATGATAGACATAAATTTTCCACAGAGAGTTTTGAGAGAATTCAGTCTGTTTGGTGTTCCTTATCACAGAACAAACTATGGTTTGTCATCATCTCTTACTCGTTTTTCAATTAAGGCGAATAAATTTGAAAATAATATCGATTTCTTTAATGATACATTGAATTCCTTGAGCTCAAAAATAAAGAATGCACTCTGATATATGTATCTAGTTGTTTTATCTATAGATGGTAACTTGTTTTTAGTGTATGTATTTTATATTTGCCCACCTTCTGTATACCTTTTTATTTTAACTTTTGTGTTTGTATGAGTATATTATACCCTATTTTATCTATATTGTGTATCTTCAGGTTTATATAGTTTTGTATTTGACTAATTATTTAATTATTTGTTCAATGTTTTGTTGTATGTTTCTGTTCATGTGTGTGATACTAAAGATTTTTATATTATACTTATGTATTGATTTTTTTCTTTTGTAAATGGCTGGTCCGTCAATAAACATTTATTTATTTATTTATTTATAATTTCTGTCAGTGAGCAAAGTATACCTTACAGTGTGTTCTTAGTGATTTATCTTGTTTGTGCTTGTTTTTATATATTATTTGAGATTAGTGAGATACCCAAGAGATATTGCTTCCACCTCTATATTTATTCCAAAATCATTAAACCAACATTTTTTTTCCTCAACGGAAAACTTATTACGATGAATATTTATCATACCTTAAGATATCAATATTTAGATAATAATGTTAAAAGCTCTGTTAAGATGTGTTCCAACATGACAAGAGTTGGAAAATCTACTATGTACCGAATACTGAAGGAGAAAAAAACGACTGGAATTGTTAATATTCCCCAGCCATATTCGATCACAAGCAGACGATAAACCTCGTTGGAAGAAGAGAAGTAACACAACTTACAAAGTTAGTAATTTAACTGAACTTTTGATAGATTTTTTGAATAAAATTACTACAGAAAACTGGAAAAAATCCATATAATAAAAGAATAAAGGAAAATGTGGAAACTCGATCTCATGATCTGTGAGATATGGGAACCAATTATAATTAATTTGAGTGAAGATAGCTTCACTGACTTTGATTACGAATTAGATACGTAATGTTTACCACTGTAAACACAAAGTTCAAAGATTTGGGGCGTAAAGTCGCGTGGGAAGCGGAGACCATTTAGCGACTGGACCTACATTTTAACGTGAGTTCCGAACCACGGTCCTCGACACTCAACTAACCCCGAGTTTTTACATTCTTTGTCAGTCAAGTCTCTACCGACTAGTGGGACTATCCTCTAATGGTCTGACAACTTAAATAAGTAAGTTGCCGTGCACGAGGCTTGAACCGGCGCTTGGCCGTGGTCATCCCTATCAGTCCTAGCGCCTTAAACGGTTAGGTTAATCCCACGGCCCACTGTAAACACAATTTAGTATTTAAATTTTTGTCTTTGTTGTATTTTATTGTTTAATGTTGTTTATATATTTTTTTATTTATTATATATATTTATTCGTGTCCCACTCTTTAATTTTATATATTTTTAATTCCAATTAGGCGTAATTTTTTTAATATTGTATTTCTGTCTTTTTCTTAAGCGTGTAGAAAAACATGTTTGTTTTATTTTCTTGTGGCTATCGGATTTCCATATAATAAAGTAAACTGAATTTAGAAGTCATCCCTATTCAGTGTTTAATTATAATTCTATAGATGGTTTAAGAAATAAATAAACTGAAACGTCAAATGTCCTAAAATTGTTTTTTTAATAATAATAAAATGACCTATAGGCCCGAAAAAATTTTGATATTCTATGGATGAATTTATTTTTTTATATATGTTTTTCTTCTTGTATTTTTGACATTGGGTATTTTGTAAGTATTTAAATTATAATTTAGAATTTGTTGAGAGAATAAGGCTACGTTTTAGTCTGAATGTGCCTAAAACGGTTTCTATGTCAAAATTAAAAATAATAAAAATACAGTTGTGATTTGTGTTAAACATGTCAAAATTATCTATATTTTCTAATGTATATGAATTATTAATATATCATAAGAAATAAAATAATATTATAAAAACTTTTTATTTTAAGTTTATTACCGAAATAATGTTCTATGCCATAAATACTTTGTGATAAAATAAGCCTCCTTCCGACGCCTATGCCAAGGATTAAAATCCTTTTTAACACTTCGCACATCCAAATATCTATTGTTGTCCAACCCAAATAGTCCATTATTATAGACCGGTATTTTTGATTATAAAATTTCTAACCCATTTCTATGAAAAATACATGTATTTAACAGATTTTGTCAAAGACACCGAAACAGGTGCAAAAAAAAGGATAAAAAATAATTTATTACTCTCTCTAGTTTTTGAATAAATTATAGTATAAGAGGCAAAATCGAGTCTATTTTCCTGAACTCAAACCTCTGGGGGGGGGGGGGGGTAGAGCCCCACCGCCCCCCTCTTGAATCCGCGCCTGATATTTAGGCTAGACATTATTTAAATATTTAAATTTGCATCAATAATAAATCAATTTACAAAAAAGAGGGGGCTTGCAAAACAAATACGATCCATATCAAGACGTCACAAGATACAAATTCATTTTTTAAAGTACTGTAAATTAGGATGGCTACTTCAAGTATTATATGTGATAAAGTTGAATGATCAACCTAAAACGAATTATGCAGACTTTCCAAGGTATTCAAGCGTAATAATAACCCTTTCCTGAGCTTAAATTGCTTGGCTAAAAAAGGTGTTCTAGGACTAATTTTTCTAAATAAATTTTTTTAAGTTACATTACCATTATTTATTAGTTAATGAAACAAATAGTCCATCGACGAATCAACGTATCTTCTTCTTCTTCGGGTGCCATGTGCTATGCCACACGTCGGCGATCATTTATCCATCTCATAATCACATTATAACTAGAGTGCCCTCCTCAGCATGTCTAAATATAATAATAGTATATTAACGCATCAAATAAATACAATCCATTTCAAAAATAAAAAATACAAATACTATTTAAAACAGAATCAGAATTAAACAACTTACAAATCTAAGAATACATTAAAGTGCTTCAAAAGACAAGTATTGACAGTTGACAATATTAACTAGTTTTTCAAGAATTGCAAAATTTTTAATTTAAAGACATTAACTGGCAAATAAAAAATATCAATCTCGGTAAGAACTGATTTCATTTCCTTACACATTCTAGAAATAGGACTGTTAATGCCATAATTCGTTCGGTAATATATCACCTCAAACAAATCGTGTGCTCTAAAAGCTCTTTGAGGAACCGATAATTAAATATTATTGAGTAGTTCAGAAGAATCAATACAAGAGTTAACAATCTTATAAAGTAGAACGAGGTCAAGATATATGCGTCTCACACACACTGGTAGCAACCTGAAAGCAACGGCAGTATTATCATATACAGACCTCTCCTGCTGCATTCCCTGTTTAAAGACAATGAAACTTAAAAACTTTCTTTGTACTCTTTCAACTTTTTCTTTGTATGTAAAATAATGAGGTGACGAAACTTGGAACGCATATTCTAAGATTGATCAATATACAAGTATATCACTTTAAAACAGTCTACCCTGTTAAAATCTGAAAACATTCTCTTCACAAACCCAAGCAACTTTTATTTACAATCTTATCAATATGTGTGTCGAAGCGAAGGGGTCCTATCAAATGTGACACCCAGACCCTTCACACATTCAACACGATTAATCGTGTTATTATCAAGAAAGTAATCAAAAGTTATCCAATCCTTTTTACGATAAAACCTTATAATGGAGATTAATATTGAGGTACATAAAATTTAATTTACACCATTCAGAGAATCGAGCTAGATCCCGCTGAATGCCATAGCAGTCATTGCTACTCTCGACAACCCGAAATATTTTAAATTATCTGCATAAAGAAGTTATGATGTCCTCAATATCGTTACTAAAGCAGTTAAAAAGTAACGGAGCGAGGTGAGCACCTTGAGGAACATCAGAGGTAACATGTATATCAGATGATTCACAGTTGTTAATTTTTACTCGCTGTACTCTACCAGACAGGTACCTTTCTCCATTGTAGAAATGATCCATGGATGTCCAAGCCTTCCAGTTTGTAAATAAGAAGTTGATGGTTAATCTTATCGAAAGCCTTGGAGTAGTCAGTGTAAATAGCATCCACTTGACACCTCCTCTCCAAAGCCTCCACCAAGTACTGCTCATAAACAAGCAGATAAATAGTTGTTGATCGACCTGCCATAAAGTAATCCTGTGAAATGCCTAAAAAGAGGACACATCTTTTGGTAAACAATACCCTCAAAAATCTTACTAAACAGTGAAAATTTCGAAATTACACGATAATTTTCGACGTTAGCTATGTCTTCATTCCATTGGCGTAATGAAAGTAGTTTTTCATACTTTTAGAAAAACACCCGTTGATAAAGAGATCTTAAAAATCTGTGCCAACATTGCGGACAAAACACCCTGACAATTTTTAACAAATATGACCGGCATCCCGTCGGGGCCGGTAGCCAATTTACTGTTCAAGTAATCCATTGCATTAAATACATCCACCGGCTCAACTTGAATCAAAACAAAATAGCTTTCGCCATTAAATATTGGTGTGACTTTTTCCTAAACTCGAAAAATTAGCTCTATTGCCAGACTGCGAATACAATTTTTGTGAAATTCATATATATTCTTTTCTTTCACAGATTGTCCAGCCTTTATGAGGCCTCTGCAATAGCATTTTTAATTAATAAATCTAGGTTAGTTCAGATTAGTTTTAGTTTCTCAAACTAACTAAAGCTAAGCTAAACCTGAACTAACCAAAACCGACCAAGGTGGTTGGTTGGTTAAGATTAATTTTTCCCTGAGACTGTATAAAATATTACAAAAATTAAACTATATTGTTGACTGAGATGGACAAATTTTATAGTTTATACTACGAAAGTATTTTACATCTGGCAACGTGTCAGACGAATATTAGTCGTTTTCGCGACTGTGATGGTTGATGGCCTTTCCAGAACGTATTTTTTGTTTTTCGTTGAAAATACAAGTTTTCCTAAATTTATTCATTAAAATTTGTTCAAAAATAGTTGACATATATTACATATATGATATTTTAACTAGTAATGTTGAAAATAAATATGTAAGTTCGATGCTTTCTTCAGAATTAAAAGTGTTTGGTGAAGTGGCGCTTGGCGTGAGTTTTCCGGGAAACTGAGGAAGAATAGTGAAAAACCAAAGCCAAAATCGTATTTTGCGACCTCAAAATAGAGTGTTCTAGTTTTTTGATTCTCATATTGTTAACCTCATACAACAAATTTACTATTAAATTTCTTTCTGCTCTTGCTCCACGCAGCCACTTGATATCAATTTATGACATTTATTTTCTGCATGTTAGGATAATTTTTTTAGCATTTAGTACATTTTTGTAGTTTTCCATATCCCCTCTAACTTCCTTGCATTAAACTAACCTTACAAAACAGTATGGGCGCAACGCAACAAGTGAATTGCTTAATAAATTGCTCCGTTCGATTCTTTACAGGTGTTAGTTTCTTATCGCTTACCCTTTCTATCTACCTTCTTTATAGGAAAGAAAAAGATGGCGGGAGTTGTCCGAGGATGCGACCGACTAACAAACCATTATTTACATGTCCTAGCAACCTAATACCTTTTGCACACGGCCAGCTGATTACTGGTTGAGTTCAATATGGTAACATGATATAAAGGGATGTATTCTTATAGGTTAAAAAATTGACCCAAATTGTCTGATGTCATAGCTGATTTGAGGTTAAGCACTGTGGCTTTGTTTTAACCCATGGCCTCAAAAACCCCTAAAATCAGCTGATACGTTAAAGGTCAAACACTCGGGGTAAAAAAGTGATAAGTGAAATTCGTCCTTTTGACAATGCTGTCAACAACAAAATATCTTACACATATCAAAAGTTTCAATAAATATTAAACAACACATCCCTAAAAATCGAATTTAAAACGTTCTTTTTTGAAGTCGCTTTAAAATACAAACTATGTAGAGAAAGTCATTCCCTGAAATATTTACTTAACCTTTACTATTATTTTCCTTTCATCTCGTATCCCGATCTTGAAAGAACCAAATAAAAAATGCCACCATTCCAATTTAGTTTCTAAAATTTCACTCAATTTGCCCGTGATAACAGCTCCATCCGCGTCACTGATCCGTTATTACAGAGCAGCGTCAGGAGAATGGTAATTGTGAACGAGCCCCGGTCTGTGTAACAGTTTAATTTGCACATTAGCTCCCGACAGAGAAAGGAGAATTAATTAACGCTATTATCGCCTATCATCTGTTTTAATTGCCTCGCGAGGGCGCCATGTTGTTTTTACTAGAAATTAAAATGGCCGCCCCTAACAATGGTGTAGTCATTATATAGAGGCATAATCAGAATACAGAAATGGTAAATTGCTCGAGAGATAACAAGGTCGACTTACACGAGACGAATTTGCCGTTTTGCTACATTTATTTTATATTATTCGTTAATGTACGGCGAAGTGGCTTCGTTTGCGTTAGGTGTGCCGACTTGTTTTTGCTTGGTAAATGAGCACGGTAATGAAGATTCATTTTGATGTAATGTTACAAATTAGATTGTATTTTACGCATTATTTACCGTCTATTTCTAGCCGGATGGAAAATACATTTTCAGTTGATGCTTTTTTCATGTCGCCCTCTAATTGTTTTATGGAAGTGAATGTAATTTTAAATTCGCTCTATTATTAAATAAGGACGTAAAGTCTAGAATAACTCTATTATTTAAAAAAAACTGTTTTTTTTTGAAAAATTGTCTTTGATTTGTTAATTAGATTCCTTCAATTGTATGTACACTTTTAGCAGAAGCGTAGCTATCGGGGTAGCAGGGATGGCAGGCGTAGTCTCAATCCTATTATTTTATTACTGCAAAAGAATTTTGCAAGTTGGAATATACAGATTATTCTAAAAATATATGAAAAATAAATAAAGGAAAAGTTTTTTAAAATGATTAAAAATAATCACTTTGTGCGTGTAGTGTGCAGTAGCACTATATTTTTAAATTTATTTAGTTATTCTAGAGGTAAAGAAAAAAGTAGGCTTTTTTTAACAACCAAATTCTTCATATTTCAATAAACAGCGCGGCGCCGCGTCATATATAAATTGCCGGCAAACAGTAACGACACTGCGGCGACCGCCTATTTTCTTTGAGAAGTGCCGATAAAGGCGAACCGTAAAAAGCGGGCAGTGGATAATCATTTTTATGAAGAAACGTTGAAAGGAATACATATTGGGTAGGTATAAAATATTTTTATTATTTTCTCATATTTAGTATTGCTCATGTTAGTATGTAGTATTTTTAACGAAAAATAATAATTAATTGTGGTCTTCTTTTGAAGGCTTAGGTAAGGTAAATATACATATATATATATATATATATATATATATATATATATATATATATATATATATATATATATATATATATGAATAGTTTGGTTATTCCGGGTTTCAATCCGTTCGTTCAAAAAATCGTTTTCACGACGTTTCGCCAAAATCTCATTTGGCATTTTCAAGTGCGGTTCGTCTCGTTACTCGCTGAGAACTGATGGTGACCTCTGAAGAATTTCGAGTTTTGTTTAGTTGGCTCGCTGCCTGATTGGGTGGGCGGCTTCGTAGGCTCCTCCCCTCTCCCGAGTGCGATATATTTTGTTCTTGTATGCAGGTCTCTCGTATATATATATATATATATATATATATATATATATATATATATATATATATATATATATATATATATATATGGGATATGTGTAAACTACATCTCACCGTCAATTCCCGTCACAATTTAAGTTCAAATATCACAAATAAATATTATATAGTACGACAACGGGTGTCTGGGAAGGTGTCAATTGAAACCCACTGAGGAGTCCCAAGGCTGTAACCGGGACGAAACGCCCCAAATTTTTAGATTATTCGTAATTCTCGCTAGGTACAGGGACCTTAGCGGAATACGAATATATATATATATATATATATATATATATATATATATATATATATATATATATATATATATGACTCCAAACAGATCAATTTTCTAACAATAATACACCTGTTATCGTGTTATGATATCGTTTTACAATAGTTTCTGAAACTTCCTAATGTTTCAGCAAAATACTTAAGCCCAACCATATTAAATGAGTTTATGCATATGTTCTGAACCGAGGTAGAAAACAAAATCTTTGATGAAATTCGCGCAACTTCATTTTATACAATAATTTTAGACACTACATAAGATATTTTTAAAATTGAACAGATGAGTGTTGTTTTGCGCTGTTATTCTTTTTCATAAAAATGATAATAACGAAATCATACAGGATGAATGTAAAGATTCGTTTACTGGATTTTATCCCATAACACATGATCGAAATGTTGAAGGTTTAAAAAAATTCGTTATCGATTTATTTCAGGAAAAAACATCTCTATTATTTTTTTAACGGCTTGTAATCAAAAATTCTCGAGTTAGAAAAAATGTTCATTGTGCCGCTCATAACTTAAATTTAGTTATAAATGATGACGTCAATAGAATCCTAGAAGCAAAAATTTTTTTCGATATTATTGGTTGCCTATATAATTTTTTAACCGACCTCTAAAAGAAGGAGGTTCTCAATTCGTCGACTATGTATTTTTTTTTTAAGTATGTACACCGATTACTCCGGAACCGCGGCACCAGTTTGAATGAAATTTTTTACGTTATGTTCAGGAAGTTGCTGCGGTGGTCCCATATTTCTTTGGACGAAATTGGTGCAGTAAAATCTAAGATGGCGCTGACAATATGGTTGCCAAAAAAATTAATTTTGTCCGATTTTCTCCAAAATTGGTATGGGGAAAATTTCGAAATCGTACACAACGAATCCAAAATTATTTTTACAAAATTCAATATGGCGGATCCAATATGGCGGACAATAAAATTTAGTTTTGTCCAATTTTCTCCAAAATTAATGTGGGAGAATTTTCGGGGTCGCACATAACCAATCCAAAATATTTTTAAAAAATTCAATATGGCAGATCCTATGGCGGGCGAAAAAAATTCATTTTGTCCAATTTTCTCCAAAATTGGTATGGGGAAGTTTTCGCGGTCGCACCTAACGAATCTGAAATTATTTTAAAAAAATTCAATTTGACGCATCCAATATGGCGGATAAAGTATTAATTTTGTCCGATTTTTTTCAAAATTGATATGGCTCCCCCATCATCGCATATTATGAATCTGGAATTATTTTAAATTACTTAAATATGGCGGATCCAAGATGGCGGATTAAAGATTTTAATCCCTCGATTTTGTCTAAATTCAATATTGGGGGATTTTTGTTAGTGTTAATTGTGAATTTAAAATATTTTTTGAAAAATTCAATCTGACGGATTCAATATGGCGTCCTAAAAATTTTACATTTTTTGATTTTCTCAAAAACTGATATAGGGGGTTCTTGAGGCTGTAAATTATGAATTTAAAAGTATCTTTTTAAGGATTCAATATAGCGAATCCAATATAGCTGAAAATTTTACAGTTTTCGATTTTGTTCATGAATTCTTTTTTGAAGATGTAAATAGCGAATATGTCAGATGCAATATGACGGTCTAGAAATTTTAAATTTTCGGATTTCATTTAAAAGTGATACTAGGGGGCTTTGAAGGGTTTAGATTTAGATTAGATTAAGACGTTAAAACTATTTTTTTGAAATCCAATATGGCGGATTCAATATGGTGGGTTCAACATTTTACCTTATTCGTATTTTTTAAGATTTGGTATTAAGGGGTTTTTGGGGTCGTGTATTACGAATATGAAGTTAACTTTTACAACTATTAAATGAATAAGATACAATATGAGGGACTGAAAATTTTACATTTTCCGATTTTGTCTAAAATTGAAATTCGGGGTTCTTGAGGCGTATACAAACTCAATATACTGTATAAAATATAGCAGGCTAAGAAATTTACGTCTCAAGTTCTATAAATATCGATATTGGGACGTTTTGGGGCCTACATTACCAATCTAAAATTAATTTGAAATTTAAGATAGTTTACTATGACAGACTAAATATTTGTTTGGCACAATTTCACTGGTATTTGGAGAACTCTACGAATCAAAGAATTTTTAGTGGTTCGTTTTAGAGTGATTTACAACTTTGGATAAAATGAGTACTTTTTGCCACCTTGGAATCTTTTCGAGTGACACTAATCTCGATTAGTACTTAGCTCAAATAATTTATGGATATCAGAATTAATTCTAAACTAAAAATCGAAAACTCGACTTCTAAAAGTGCGCTAAAAAGTGAAAAATATCTATAATTTTTATATGAAATTGAAATTTTTGAGTCGGCGCGAAATTATTTCTAAATGAAATAAATAACTACTAATATACATAAATTATGTTAAGAAAGCAATTACAAATAAAGTATTTTTAATTTGTTTATGCGAATCACATTTTGTAGGGCATTAGTTTGGCGCCGACTTCAAAAATTTCAATTTCATATGAAAATTTATAGTTATTTTTCACTTTTTAGCGCACTTTTAGAAGTTCGTTCAATTTTTTTTATAAAAATTTTTTGTGTTTAAAGTTATCACGGTCTCGTCTCTTTAACTCGATGTTATCATTGACTTGGTATATTTTCTTTATGATCTGTTTTAGACTAATATATGTTTTAGTAATTATTGAATTATGATTTGAGTTAGCACTTGCTCTCCGCTATGGTTTAACCGATTCAACTTTTAAAAGCTAATCGGGATCAGAACTTTGTTTCATTATAAGAGATAAAACTTTTATAATGTCCCTCGTATATCCAAAAATTTATGGTAGCAAAAATATAATAATACTTAAAATACCATTTTCATTTGCACTTCTCTAAATTCTCCTCGACCATAAATAAAAATAAAAAATACCCCCAGTAAAAATAAAAATACGAAAATAATTTGTGCGGTGTACGACGGGCTTTATTTAGCAGGGAATTGAGATAGCCACGAAAATGAAGTAATTAAAACTATAAAGGCCAGGTTAATTGTTTTCCCTACCATCACGTAAATTAAAACAAACCAATTATGGTCGGCCTTTGTCGCAGTTTCATCGTTCTCTTTCCCGTGATATAAACCCTCTCGCTTATTCCCTGCCTTGCTACATTTTGCCAATTTTCAGTTAACTAGCTGGATATTAAGGGCTAACTTTATCACCTTTTATAATAAAAGTGACTTTAATATTGCTCATGTTGTAGTGGTCGTTTGAAAATCAATATATCCGATGAATTAATTACGAATAAATATTAAACTTAACTGGAAGATTTATTTAAATAAACAAGTGGTTTTATCAACTTTTCTCTAGCTGTTCTTGTTGATTGTTTAACTTAACAGCACAACAACATGTGTATTATGGACGTCTAAGAGATTTCTTATAGGCGTTGATTTTTACATAAGGTAATTCCTTTAAGCTACTGCTTTACGATTACAGAATACTAATATGTCTTGAATTTTAAAATAATAGAGAGTCTCCGATAAGTATCTCCTAATTTCTCAGGAGGTCAAAATAAATCTACTTTGTCATAAAGAAAAATTCCTAAAAGAGAAGTCAGAAACGGACTTGCAACAAAACTCATTGGGCCTAATTTCTGGCAAGTGTCATTTTACAGAGCTGAAAACTGACTTTTTAAATACTTTGTTAATTCCTCTTCACAAAAGGTACTCTTAATTTATTTCGATAAAACTGACGGTTTTCGAGATAAATCGGTTTTTATGTGAAACACTCAAAAGTTATTAATGCTAAAAAGAAATAACTAAAAGTCAGGTTGTTATTATTAATACCTACTACAGAACTAGTTTCAAATTTATCATTAAAACAATTTACTGAGAAAATGACATATATAAAACACATTTTGTATACCTATGCATATGATTTTGCACGAAGAAATCAGTCTTTTAAATCATATAATTATAATGAAAAAAAATTTTTAGGAGTTACCTTAGGGGTAGTTTTCACACCTTATAAGTCCAATTCAAGATTTAAAAAATACTTGAACATTTTTTTTAGTACTCCAACATATCACAGTATGAAACAAATCGGATGCGGACCCTTGAAAACATTCGCTTGTCACTATAAAAACATATACTTGATAAAGATCTATTAAACTTGCGAAAACACGAGCGACACGTCAAATGGAATATTTGTGTCTAGTAAGGTATACAAGCTGTTTACTTTGAGTCTCTTCTATGTATCTTTTCACTATTTTCTTCTGCACATCATTTGTTTCTCTTTTGTTTGGAATTGGTTTGTCCTTTATTGTCCTTCTCCTTTTATTTTTTGTATTTCTGCCTATTTGTTTTCCTTCTGTTTTACCTCTCCTTTATTTTATTAATTTATTCATTCCTTTTAGCTTTCTTAACAAAAAAACCAGATAGAACATATCAAAGACAATGTTAAAATAAACAAACAAAGAGCATATTGTAAAAATCAGGTTCATATCAATTATGACAATTAAGACTATATATTGTCCAACGAATAGAATAAATTATATATTAAAAATGTTTTAAGCAACTTTTAAATTTGATCAAGTTTTATCTCTTTAATACAGTCCAGCAAATGTTAAAAAAAAATATAGTCTGGCAAATTTTGGAGACTTTTTGAAATAAAAATAATTTAAAGTAAAATCCTAAAATTGCGTTTTCTTCACCTGGTATAATTGTGATTATCACCATTTTATTATTGCATACAAAAAGCAATAATCTTAGCAAATATAAGCCCGTAACAGTCAATATTTTACATGAAAAGCTATACCTAGGTATATCATTAGATTGTACAATAACATAAGGGAAGTAAGTGAGAACTTATTCTTTAAGTTCATGATTGCATAAAAGCTTCCATTAGCTGACCAATAAAAAGCCCAGAAATTTTTCTATATAAGATATCCGCATTAAGATCGCTTACTATGATACTGGTGTCATCCGCATACATAAATTTATTATTATTACTTAACGATAGTCAAATAATCAGGCAAGTCATAAATATATAACAAAAAGATTAGTTGCCCGAGAATACTTACTTAAGTCATCGCGGTCGCCAAACCCCGTAGATTGGACAAGATTATACCAGACTTGACACCAAACTGTCACTTATCGAAAATGGATTAATGGGTTCCCTAATACCTAAGGTATATAATTTTTCAGCAAGAAAATTTGGATCCAGGGTATCAAAGGCTCAAGACAAGTCAAAAAAGATTCCGGTTGTGTATTGGCTACTATTAACACAGTAAAAAATAGTCTCTGCAGTTCCACTTGAGTGCACAAAGAAGACCATTGCATTTATTGCGTTACTCGATCGTCAACTAAACTCTACAATATCTCTGAAAAACAACCCAGCAGTGAAATATGGTGGTAGTTCTGTATTGAGCGGATTCTGCTTTTGATAAATTGATAATATTAAGGCAACCTTTTGACGTATGGAAAAGGAATCTAATTGTACTAATCTATTAATAATAGTTGCTAAGATTATTAAAAATAAATCTGGAATAGTTTTTTTTTGAGATTATAGAAACGCCACCCACTCCTGTGGATTTTTTATTTTTGGGATTTAGTATTCCTTTTCTACCTCAAAGGCAGTCAGAAATCTTTATAATTACCTTTTGCAATGATATTTTTTCAGCAAATGCATTCAATGAACCCAAAAATAGACCTGAGGAGAAATTAGAAAAAAACATTTAGGAAACCACCCCCTCTATAAAAATTGTCTTCGTTTATCTCACCTAGTTGATAAACTCAAAAATAAAATTGAATAAGTTATGTAACATTTTTGATAAACTCGATTCATTAGCTTTTAAAATGCCAAATTGCAGAAATAATTTATAACGCCAATAACTTGCACGGAACTCCAACATAATGCATGTCCGCCATGCACTTTACCTGATTTTTTAGTTGTCTATATGTTTCATGACTTCTATTTTGGCTCTTCTCGATTTATTTATTTATTCTCTCAGTGTTCTGCCTTCCGTATGCTATTTTTTGTCTTTTGGCTGTATCTTGCCTGTTATATTTTATTTAATTTCTGTCTATCGTGGTTTGGTTTTCAGTTTTTTTTCGCTCCTAAGTATGCCCTATTTTTTCCCAAAGGTATATTTGTATGAAGTCTTTTTTGTGGTCTCTTTAGCAAAATTCTGTTTAGCATTCTCTCTATTTCTGTTCTGCTTCTGTATCTCTTCAGTGTATCTATAAATTATTTCTTATCTATTATTTTTATTTTCTCTATGTAATTACAATTTACTCTATGTATTTTTCTACATATTTTTTTGTTTGACCCTCTTCTGGCTTTCTGTTTAATTTTTTTTTTCTGCATTTTTCCTTTCATCTTTTATTTATCCTCTGTTTTGTCTTCTCGTATTTCGCCTCATGTACGCTTAATTACTTAATGTTTATGTGTTATTATCTTTCTGTCTTCTCTATAGCTATTAATTATTTCCTATCTATTCTTTTTATTTTCTTTATTTAGTTATTATTTGTCCTGTGTATTTTTTTTACGTATTTTTTTGTTTGCCCCTCTTCTGCCTTTTCGTTTAATTTTTTTTTCTACATTTTCCCTTTTATCTTTTATTTATCCTCTTTTTTGTCTTCTCGTGTTTCGCTTCATTCGCGCTTAATTACTTAATGCTTATGTACTATTATTTTCTGTCTTCTGTATATCTATTAATTATTTCCTATCTCTTCTTTATATTTTCTTTATCTAGTTACAATTTATCCTCTGTATTTTTTCTACGTATTTTTTTGTTTGTCCCTCTTCTGATTTTTGTTTAATTTTTTTTCTGCATTTTTCCTTTTATCTTTTATTTATCCTTTGTTTTGTCTTCTCGTGTTTCGCCTCATTCGCGCTTGATTACTTACTGCTTAATTGCTATTATCTCTCTGTTTTCTATTTATCTAATAATTATTTCCTATCTATTATTTTTATTTTCTTTATCTAGTTAAAATTATGTATTTTTTCTACATTTTTTCTTTCATCTTTTATTTATTCCCTGTTTCGTCTTCTCATGTTTCGCCTCATTTGCGCTTGATTACTTACTGCTTATATGCTATTATCTGTCTCAAGAATATCAATTTGTTTTACCTAGATATGGAGCGATCGATTGGCTTCAGACTCATAACTTATTGTATGTCGCTTGTTAAATATGTTTTACGAAAACAGAATGGTTGCCTTAAACAGGTTTAGAAGCCTGTTCACTAATTTGCTTTCTGCGTATAGAGCTCCAAAATTGATCGAGCTTTGAAAATATCATCAGTAGATCAGAGCTTGGCATTCAAAGATGATGTGTGAGTCTGTTTCATTCTGTTTTTCGTTATAAATGCCCATTATACGTAAAAATTTTCCTGACTAGTTTGCTATGCTTGTAACCCGCAATGTAGTTTAAGTGAGGGTAATTTTGATGGTTTATCCACTAGGATATCCACCTACGAATTGCGGTTTTGGTGATAGGGCAGCCTTTGGCTATTGTCACTTCCACGGTTTCCTGGATAGATTTGACTGTATTCATTTACCTTAGCGCATGTTGTGTATCCACGTACATAAAGTTTCTAATTCTGGTGGACGTTATCATGAAAATGAAGAAGATATTGTTAAATGCTTATTCATTATCAAGGAAGACTGCTGACTAGGTAATGTGGAGCTGATTCACATGATTTTTCTGATTGATATACATATTGATTAGGGTGTAGCGGCCTCTCTTTTAGAGAGGTTTCCAATATGAGCCTTTGAACTAGTTCTCTTGGCAGCTTCAGCAGAGAAGATGACAGATTAATTGGTCTAAAAGATTTTGCCATGTATCTTTCCTTATTGTTACAATTAGTCGTAAAGTGATCTAGAAGCTCACCGATTTTTCCTCTAAAGAAGCAAAATATTCAAAAAAAATTTCTTAGTTGTTTTATTTTTGAGATATTTAAATAACAAATCTTGTAATGAACAAATATTGATATACATGTAACAATTATTAGCAAATAAAGGGTGTCTTTTTATAGAGGTATAGAACTTTTAAATGGAATAAAACAAAGATGAATTTTTTAAATTGACATGAAATTTACTTTATTCGAAAGATAACCTTCTGGCATTATAATTTAAATATGACTTCTGGCATATGACCGCCATGGCTGGCTCGGACGTAGTCTAATCTAGAGGTCCAATTTTCGATGACTTTTTCCAACATTTGTGGCCGTATATCGGCAATAACACGGTGAATGTTGTCCTCCAAGTGATTAATCGTTTCGGGCTTATCGGCGTAGACTAGCGACTTCACATATCCCCACAGAAAATAGTCTAGCGGCGTTAAGTCGCACGATCTTGGAGGCCAATTCACGGGTCCAAAACGTGAAACTATGCGGTTACCAAACGTTTCCTTCAATAAATCAATTGTGGCACGAGCTGTGTGACATGTTGCGCCGTCTTGTTGAAACCACAGCTCCTGCACATCATGGTTGTTCAATTGATGAACGAAAAAGTCAGTAATCATGGCTCTATAGCGGTCACCATTGACTGTAACGTTCTGACCAGCATCGTTTTTAAAGAAGGACGGACCAATGATTCCACCAGCCCATAAAGCACACCAAACAATCAGTTTTTCTGGATGTAACGGTGTCTCAACATACACTTGAGGATTATCATCACTCCAAATACGGCAGTTTTGTTTATCGACGTATCCATTCAAACAAAAGTGAGCTTCATCGCTAAACAAAATTTGCTTATGAAAATCGGGATCAACGGCAATCTTGTTTTGGGCCCATTCACCGAATCTACGCCTTGCTAGGTGATCGTGTGGCTTCAATTCTTGCACGAGTTGGATTTTGTAAGCACGCAAACCAAGATCTTTCCGCAAAATCTTCCATAAAGTGAATGGACACATATCCAGTTCCTGTGCACGATGGCGGATAGACTGATTCGGGTCTTCCTCTACGCTACGCTCTACAGCAGCAATGACTTCTTCTGTACGCACTGTACGACGTCTCTGTGGATGCGTATTATCTTTTAGAGTAAACGTGGTGCGAAAACGATCCATAGTTAATCGAATTAATTGCTCTGATGGACGATTATGTTGACCGTAAAATGGACGTAGTGCGCGATACGTATTTCGAACAGAACCATGATTTTCAAAATAAATTTGCACAAGTTGGAAGCGTTGTTCAGGCGTCAGTCTATTCATGTTGAAATGCCAAACCAAACTAAACATAAATCACTTGACAGCTGACAAAATCGCCGCCAGTTAAAAAAGTGTTGCCAACTTAAAGTTTTATACCTCTATAAAAAACACCCTTTATATAATATTAGAAATATTATCTTTTAAAAGCCAAAATAACCATTTCATTTAAAACAAACTCTTTATTACCTAACTTCCAAATTCGGTAAGCTAAAATTAGCTAGAAAATGTGAAACAATAAACAACTGGTATCGTTTAAGCGAAAAGCGAAAACCTTAATTAATAACTGTGGATATGCAATCGCGATATTATTAATTATAATAAATCACGACGGTCACGAACAATGAACACAAAATACAACATAAGTCTACTTTTATTTACAAGAACAAACGAGCCAAAATTGTTCGCCATTAATTTTCCCCCGTGGAATACCGAAACAATGCTTTAATCTTTTCCTGACGCCATCTAGCAATTACAGAGACAATTACTAAAAAAGAAGAAGATTAAGCCGTTTCACTGCTACTGTTTTATTTGAGCAGCTTCATTCTTTTCGCAATTAATTATTTGGAGGCAGTAATTAAAGGGCTTCGGATAAAATACGTGTTTATTATTTTTTCTCTCTTTTTTCCTGACGTTTTACCAAAATAAATTTAGGACTGATTGTAGGTTGGAATCTATTAGCAGGAAGGGGAAGTTATGGTAAAGTGGTAATGCTAACAAAACAAAACTGCCGAGTGCAAGTGTGACTCGTCTACCGAGGGTTCCGTAAGATAGAAATAATGGACTATACAGAAATGTTAGATCATATTAGAATCGTTTAACCTCTTTTATTTCTTCCCAAACAGCACAAATACGTCTTAAAGACGTCCATAAAACGTTTGATCACAACAACGTCTTATGGATGTCCATAAAAGACGAATGACGTCCATAAGACGTTGTATAGACGTCTTATGTTACAAAAGGTAACGTCTTATGGACGTCCCTTCCCAACATTAAAACAACATAATCCACCAATAAAATTATGTATATTAAAAAGGGTCCCTTTAATTTTTTTTGTTTGTCTTGTTTACAAAGTCAAACCGTAATTATTCAAAAGCCCAAGAAATAACTTTAATTAAGAAAAAATTAAGAGCAAAATATACACTACTATTTTAAATAACTACAAGTTCCGCATAAATAATTTGCTTTAAAAAATATGTTCAACAACTACTACTGTTCGAACTATAACTGAACCTATCAAATTTAAGCCTTAATTTATCCCTTCGATGTAATAACTCTAAAACACAAAATAAAAGTTTATTGAAATAAAAAGGGCACAAATCTTTCAATAGTTTTTAAAACAAGAATTTTTATTTAGTCGAATAACAAATCTGGTCTGATGCCCTTTTCAGCCATGTTTGGATTGAAATTTCCTCATTCTTCCGACTTTTTGCCAGTCCTGTTGTCTCTGTAGATCCTAATAACAAACTGATTTTAATTTTATAAGATAAAGTTTATCATTTGTGGAAGTAAATTTTTTGATATTTTTGCGAATTTTTATAATTGTCTTCTACTATAGAATCGTGACTTATGCTATTTCAAGGTTAATATGTATAATGAAAGACAGAACTTACTCATAATAAGTCTCGCCAAGTTGGAATCGTAGAACTTTCTCTTTCCCTTTTTGTACTAATCAACTGTACATGGTAATTTTACAAGCTCGCTTTACAAAGTCATAAATGCTCCCTACTCCCAGTTTTGAAATTTCTAAAACCTTAAACAAAATTACTTCTTGTAATTAACAAAACTCTATTTTCTATGTTCTTTAAATATAAACCAATCATCAGGAACAAAATAAATCTTACAGGTTTCATTAGTGGAGCACTCCATAAACAAACATTTCGCCTTCCACTTCATTAGAAATATTTCTTGTAATATTTAGGACCGGGTCTGGATGAGCTGTGCAAGCCTTTTTCGCACAGATAATATTTTTGAAGATTTTATTTCATACTTCTAATAACATAGAGTTACTACAAAAATATAAGCGGTAAAGCATTCGGGAATTTCCTGTAAAACACAACCTATAAATAACGTTACTGTTTTTCCTAAGTACATATGATTCTCGATCTTACCTTAAGTATTACATAAACACGAATAAAAAAGATTTTCAGAGGCACATAGATAAATCAATTATTTTAATAAAATTCTTTCAAAAGCTAAATTTTCACAGTCGGCACCCCAACAACATTAAAAATGAATAACGACATGACGAAATACAAATACAAAACTGAAAAATGACAGTTGACATAAACAAAAGGCGGGTTTTTTAAAGTTATAGTTTCGCTGGCATCATATTGTTATTATTATCGGTACATCAAACAGTCTGTGACAAAAAGCAGCAAAATATTGATAAAAAAGATCACGCAAAAGTTCCATTAACCAAGGTCGTAGTGAGGCTACTAAAAATTTGTCGTTCAATCAAATATTTTAACCTCAACTTGTATTCAGCTGAGCTCTGTGCGGCGTTGCAAACTTATTACCCAACTGCGACAAAATCCATAGGGAAGGAAATGCTTTTTAGTTTTTATCAACTAAATTATACACAACTGTATTTATTTTCATATAAAATGTAGTATGTAGACTTTTAAAAGATATCTTAAAGACGTTGTATATAGACGTCTTATGGACGTCTTTAAAACAACGTCTATAAGACGCCTTATTTATGTCTTAAGACGTTCAGACATAATCTGGATATAAAATGACGTCTATAAGACGTCTAGTGCTGTGTGGCTTGGGATGTAATAACTTACTTCGGTTTTGCAAAAGCGCGTTCTCTATACAAGGTGTCCGGTAAATACCTCCTAATTTCCCGGGAACATAAAGGGGAGGTTAAAATATTCCTACTTTGTCATAGAAAAAAAATCCTAAAGTGAACCTTAACGGAGACATAGAGCCTAAAGAGGTACCCAGCGATTTACCTTATCGGCTTTTAGCTTTGAACCGACTTGTATAATAAAGGGTGTTTTTTTATAGAGGTATAGAAACTTAAGTTGGCAACACTTTTTTAACTGGAGGCCATTTTGTCAGCTGTCAAGTGATTTATGTTTAGTTTGATTTGGCATTTCAACAGGAATAGACTGACGCCTGAACAACGCTTCCAAATTGTGCAAATTTATTTTGAAAATCATGGTTCTGTTCGAAATACGTATCGCGCACTACGTCCATTTTACGGTCAACATAATCGTCCATCAGAGCAATTAATTCGATTAGCTATGGAACGTTTTCGCACCACGTTTACTCTAAGTGATAATACGCATCCACAGAGACGTCGTACAGTGTGTACCGAAGAAGTCATTGCTCCTGTAGAGCGTAGCGTAGAGGAAGACCCGAATCAGTCTATCCGCCATCGTAACACAGGAATTGGATATGTGTCCATTCACTTTATGGAAGATTTTGCGGAAAGATCTTGGTTTGCGTGCTTACAAAATCCAACTCGTGCAAGACTTGAAGCCACACGATCACCTAGCAAGGCGTAGATTCGGTGAATGGGCCCAAACAAGATTGCCGTTGATCCCGATTTTCATAAGCGAATTTTGTTTAGCGATGAAGCTCACTTTTCTTTGAATGGATACGTTAATAAACAAAACTGCCGTATTTGGAGTGATGATAATCCTCAAGTGTATGTTGAGACACCGTTACATCCAGAAAAACTGACTGTTTGGTGTGCTTTATGGGCTGGTGGAATCATTGGTCCGTACTTCTTTAAAAACGATGCTGGTCAGAACGTTACAGTCAATGGTGACCGCTATAGAGCCATGATTACTGACTTTTTCGTTCATCAATTGAACAACCATGATGTGCAGGAGCTGTGGTTTCAACAAGATGGCGCAACATGTCACACAACTCGTGCCACAATTGATTTATTGAAGGAAACGTTTGGTAACCGCATAGTTTCACGTTTCGGACCCGTTAATTGGCCTCCAAGATCGTGCGACTTAACGCCGCTAGACTATTTTCTGTGGGATATGTGAAGTCGCTAGTCTACGCCGATAAGCCCGAAACGATTGATCACTTGGAGGACAACATTCACCGCGTTATTGCCGATATACGGCCACAAATGTTGGAAAAAGTCATTGAAAATTGGACCTCCAGATTAGACTACGTCCGAGCCAGCCGTGGCGGTCATATGCCAGAAGTCATGTTTAAATTATAATGCCAGAAGGTTATCGTTCGAATAAAGTAAATTTCATGTCAATATAAAAAATTCATCTTTGTTTATTCCATTTAAAAGTTCTATACTTCTATAAAAAACACCCTTTATTAGCAGAAAGGGGAAGTTATGGTAAACTGGTAACGCAAACAAAACAAATTTGCCAAGTGCAAGTGTGACTCGTCTACCGAGCGTTCCGTAAGATAGAACTAATGGACTACACAGAAATGTTAGATCATATTGTTACCGTGTAACCTCGTTTATTTCTTGGGATGTAATAGCTTACTTCGGTTTTGCAAACGCGCGTTCTCTATACAAGGTGTCCGGTAAATACCTCCTAGTTTCCCGGGAACATAAAGGGGAGGTTAAAATATTCCTACTTTTGCCATAGAAAAAAATCCTAAAGTAAACCTTAACGGAGACACAGAGCCTACCCAGCGATTTACCTTATCGGCTTTTAGTTTTGAACCGACTTCTATAATATAATGAAATTTGTAACAAACTTATACCACTCCACTTCTGTCACACATCTGTAGCCACTTCCAGAGATGTGTGCAACCAGTAGCAGTAGGAAGAAGCAAGATATAGGTTATGTAACAGTAAATTTAGTAATGTCAAGTTTCAGTTCAGAAAAGTTTTGTTAATTATTTTATTTTCTAAATAGTAAATAAATATAGTGTTGTGTTACATGTGTTCTCATTATTACATCCAACCTCAAGCAAACTAAAATACTATTGAAAATGTAGTAAATCTAATGGTAGAGTCTCGGAGAAATCCCCGCAACAAATTTAAATATTTTTATAGAGGCCATAAACTCTCATTAAACCATACTACAGTAGTATTTTAGATCATCAGAGAAGCCAGGAACGAACTTACAGCTACATTCGTTGGGCGGAATTTTTGACAGGTGTCATTTTACAAAGCTGAAAACTCATTTTTAACCGACTTCTAAAAGAAGGAGGTTCTCAATTCGTCGAGTATGTATGTTTTTTTTATGTTTACTCCGGAATGGCCGCACCGATTTAAATGAAATTTTTTACGTTATGTTCAGGAACTTGCTGCGGTGGTCTCATATTTTTTTGGACAAAATTGGTGCAATATATTCCAAAATGGCGCTGACAATATGGCGGTTAAAAAAGTTAATTTTGCCCGGTTTTCTCCAAAATTGTTATGGGCGAATTTTTGGGGGCGTACACAATGAATCTGAAATTATTTTTAAAAAATTCAGTATTGCGGATCAAATATGGCAGACAAAAAAAATTTATTTTGTCATATTTCCTCCAAATTGGTGTGCGGGAGTTTTTGGGATCGCACATAACGAATCCAAAATATTTTTTAAAATTCAATATGACGGACAAAAAAATCGATTTTATCCGATTTTCTCCAAAACTGGTACAGAGGAGTTTTTAGGGTCGCACATGACGAATCTAAAATTATTTTTAAGAAATTTCACATAATACAGATCCAACATGGCGGATGAAAAAATCAATTTTGTCCGATTTTCTCCAAAATTGGTTCGGAGGAATTTTCGGGGTCGCACGAATCTGAAATTAGTTTTTAAAAAATTCAATATGGCGTATCCAATATGGCGAATAAAAATTAATTTTTCGGATTTTTTTCAAAATTGATATGGGGGAGTTTTTGGAATCGCACATTACGAATCTGAAATTATTTTTAAAAAATTAAATATGGCGGATCCAAGATGCGGATTAAAAATTCCACACCTCTTGATTTTGTCTAATTAATTACGAATTTAGAATATTTTTTGAAAAACTCAATCTGGCGAATTCAATATGGCGTCCTGAAAATTTTACATTTTTCGATTTTCTTCAAAACTGAATTATGGGTTCTTGAGAGTATAAATTATGAATTTAAAAGTATTTTCTCAGGATTCAATATGACGAATGCAATATAGTTGCCTAAAAATTTAACATTTTCCGATTTTGTTCAAAGGTGGGACTGAATCGTTTTAGGGGGTTTTTGGAGTATTGTATTACGAATATAAAGTTAACTTTTTACAACTATTAAGTTGATAAGGTATAATATGAAGGACTGAAAATTTTACATTTTCCGATTTTGTCTAAAATTGATATTGCGGGGTTCTTGGGGAGTAAACATTACGCAATATAAAATATATCGAGCTAAGAAATTTACGTCTTAAGTACTTTAAATATCGATATTGGAAGGTTTTGGGGTCTATATTACCAATCTAAAATAATTTGAAATTTAAGATAGTGGATTTACTATGACAGACTAATTGTTTGACACAATTTCACTGGTATTTGGAGAACTTTAAGAATGAAAGAATTTTTAATGCTTCATTTTGAGGTGATTTACAACTTTGGGTAAAATGGGTAATTTTTTGCCACCTTGGAGTCGTTGCGAGGTACACTAATCTCGATTAGTACTTAGTTCAAATAATTTATGGATATTATAATGAATTCAAAACTAAAAAATCGAAAAATAAAATCTTTATAAAAAAATTGAACCGACCTCTAAAAGTGCGCTAAAAAGTAAAAAAACTATACTATTTTATATGATTTTGAAATTTGTGAAGTTGCGCCAAATTATTTCTAAATGAAATTACAAATAAACTATTTTTATTCGGTTTATACGAATCACATTTTGTCAGGTATTAGTTTGGAGCCGACTTCAAAAATTTCAATTTCATTTAAAAATTTATAGTTATTTTTCACTTTTTAGCGCGCTTTAGAAGTCGGTTTAATTTTTTTATAAAAATTTTTCTGCTTTTTTAATATTGTTTTTTGGGGTGTATTTCGTTGACTTTCATGAAGTACCATTTTGATAGAAAATTTCATTACCTATAACTTTTCTGTGGACATTTACCTACGAAGAATGCATAGTTTTGAGTAAAACTCAAAAAACTGAAAAGTGGCAAATCTATCTTAATCCCAAAAACGCACCACTTATTTTGGTAGCACGTATGAAAGAATGAAAACACTAACGTTGTAATTCCTTTTATCCCTCTTTTTTTTTGACACATTTAATAACTTATTAGTAAAATCAACATTATTAATCGAAACGCCTACATCTCATAGTTTTCGCGTTACATGGGAATAACAACCTTTTTTCAATATGTGTAATTATGTCAGGCGCGGATCCAAGGGGTGGGGGGCGGTGGGGCGATCGCCCCCCCCCCCCCCCAAGAGCTTCGAGTTTAGGATAATGGACCCGATTTTTCCTCTTATACTACAGTTTATTTAAGAACTAGAGAGAGTAATAAATCATGTTGGGTTAGAAATTTTATAATCAAAAATACCGGTCTATAATAATGGACTAAAACGTAGCCTTTTTCTCTCAAAAAATCGAAGTTATAATTTAAATACTTACAAAATATCCATTGTCAAAAATACAAAAAGTTAAACATATATAAAAAAATAAATTCGTCCATATAATATTAAAATATTTTTGGGGCTATCGGTCATTTTATTATTATTTAAAAACATTTTTAGGGTATTTAACGTTTCAGTTTATTTATTTCTTAAACCATCTGCAGAATTACAATTAAACACTAAAAAGGGATTTAAATGTAATTACTTTTTATTTGTTGTAATTAAAATTAGACCTACTTATTTTTTTTCTATTGTACTGATATCTTAATTTAATTTACTTTATTATATGGAAAAAAAATAAGATTAACATGATAATTCTACACGCTTAAGAAAAAGACACAAATGCAATAATAAAAATAATAAAAAACTTACGGCTAAATAGAATTAAATATATATAAAATTAAAGAGTGGGATACACTAAAATAAAAATATAAAAAAAATTAAAAAACATATAAACAACATTAAACAATAAAATACAACAAAAACAAAAATTTAAATATTAAATTGTGTTTACACTAGTAAACATTACGTATTTAATTCCTAATCAAAGTCAGTGAAACTATCTTCGCTCAAATTAATTATAATTGGTTCCTCTATCTCACCGATCATGAGATCGAATTCTCACATTTTGTTTTATTCATTTATTATATGGATTTTTCCCAATTTTCGGCAGTAACTTTATTCAAAAAATCTTTCAAAAGTTTAGTTAAATTACTAATTGTGTTAATTGTGTTATTTCTAGCAACTCTACCTTTTACTTGAGAGAGATATTTACTTCTCCAACGGACAGTTTTCGGACGATCTATAGGAACAGATTTTCTAACTGGTTTTTCCTAACAAAAATTAAGTTCTCTGAGCAATTTCCAGAGATCAGTTATTTTAATTTCAGGTAAATCACGATCTTCATTGATTTTGGGATCTGCTTCTCGTAATGAAATATATATACAACCCTTTTAATTGCAGTTTTCATTTCTTCTTCCAATGAGGTTTTTCGTCTACCTGTGATCGAATGTGGCGTGGGAGTACTAACAATTACAATCGTTTTTTCTCCTTCAGTATTCTGTACATAGTAGAATTTCCAACTCCTGTCATGTTGGAACACATCTCAACAGAGCTTTTAACATTATTATCTAGATATTGATAACTTAAGGCATCATAAACATTTATCGTAATAAGTTTTTCGTTGAGGAAAAAAGGCCTTGGTTTAACGATTTTGGAATAAATATAGAGGTGAAGGATAAATCTTTAGGTATCTCACTAATCTCAAATAATATAAAAAAAACAAGCGCAAACAAGATATATCACTAAGGTGTACTTTGCTCACTGACAGAAATTAAATTAAACTATCAGATATTTTATTGTTGCAGTATATTTATTAAAGCTTATAATATTTAAATATAATTAGATTTACGGCAGTCTTCAGTTACCTTATCTAGATATGGATATCTTAAGGCATCATAAACATTCATCGTAATAAGTTTTTCGTTGAGGAAAAAAAACAAGGTAAATCACTAAGAACAAACTGTAAGGTGTACTTTGCTCACTGACAGAAATTAAATTAAATTATCAGAAATTTTATGTTGCAGTAAATTTATAAAATATATTTAAATATAATGAAATATAATTAGATTTACGGCAGTTCTCAGTTACCTGCGGCACTGGAGCAGGTACGTTGGAGGTTTCGGTAACAGTTTTATTACTCTCTCTAATTCTTGAATAGAGTATAGGAATGTGTATGCTTGCAATCGCCCCCCCCCCCCTCCCAAGAGCTTTGAGTTCAGGAAAATAGAACCCATTCTGCCTTTTAAATTAGGAATGAGTATGCTGCTTCCACGCCCCCCCCCCCCCCCCCGTCCACAACTTGTTTTTTTTTGCCATACTGTACTTTTGTGATATCACCGCCCCCCCCCCCCCAAAGAGAGAGGCTGGATCCGCCCCTGAATTATGTTATGTATGCAATAGAACAATTTACGTTTGGTATGCAATCTTTTAAGAATATGGTAGGTGTTTACCTTCGGTGATTATCCAGTTATATCACATTCATGAATAAATACCTATATTTGAATAATGAGCTAAAAATAGCAAGCCTCAACATTATAATAATACTTAATCTACCCTCTCACCTAATTGCAATTTTATTTCTCTCAATTTATGAAATTACATGAAAAGCTTTTAAACTTTTATTGCGTATTATAATATAATTGCCTAATTGGCCTACGGTTAAATCCTTGTAAAAATAACAAGTTATAAATATGCCTGGCACGGCAACTAAAACCCTAAAATAATGCTTTATGTCATGGCACTGATCGGTCCCTTGATAAAATTTAATTAACGCCTAAGATTTTTGACTAATTCAGATTGAGATAAGCCAAACAGCTACCAGTGTTGTGTCCGTGGCTAAAGTATATTTAGTTTTGTTGAAAGTTGTAATTCTACAAAGTGGGGCAAAATTATAACGGAAACAGAAACATATAAATCGTAGCAGTTTCAACCACTGAGAAGTAAGAATTGATACCAATACTTTACTCCTCACCTATTTAAAGTAAGAACTAGATGAAATTTGTACCTCATTTTTCTACAGAAATGTCTCCAATCTCAATATATTTTTCCCAATGATGTTCCATTTTAAAAGCTTCCTGGAAAAAATTCCTCTTCAAACTATTCACTGATATTTTCTTTTAGTTTGAGAAACAGGCGATAGTTACTGAAAGCCAATAAGATGGTTTTTAAAGTAATTCAAATCATGATCACGTAATACCAGTCATGGTAACAGGAACTGTGAGACTGGGCGTCATTCTGATAACAGAGCATACACCTATTCTTAATTTCTTCTTTATATTTTGCCTTGATTACGTCACGCAGTTTCGATATAAGAAGATCCTGTCATGTACGCTGAGCTTGAATGAATGAAAAAGGGGTGGTGATACTAGATTATCGATGCCTAGGCCTCCACTGGGCCCTTTACATTCTACCATATCTGCAGGTCATTCGAGGCCGATCGCCTTTGCGAATTCAAGCAGCCTCGTTAGTTGAACTTGCCTAACTGCTTCCGGTAACAAAATTGTATGTCCGACATATCTCTGTCTCAATCCGTTGAGTGCTGGGCACTCCCTGAAAACATGGTTAACAGTTTCATCGTCCTCCAAGCACTATCTGCACTTCGGGTCGTCTTCGACACCGATTCTATGAAGATCGCCCCTCAGATGACAATATCCTGTCAATAATCTCACCACAAAGCTCCTTAGTACGCTGTGCAGTAGGTTGAGTTATAGCACACCTCATTCCAGAGCACTTCCCCACGATTTAATAAATTTGCTTTCCAGCAACGACTTTAATTCCCTTTTGTCAATAGCAATTGGGACAGGTAGTATTGGTTGAGGTTCAAACGGTTCAATTGCCGAACCCAACTTTGCCAGACGGTCTGCTTCCTCATTCTCGTGTATGTCCGAGTGACCCCGGACCTACTGACTGTGCAGCTCTTCCTTGTGATACCATTCAGTACGTCCTTGCATTAAGACACCAGTCGCGAAGCTACGACACTGGACTTCAGTGCCAGTATCGCAAACTTACTGTCTGAGCCTATATTTATTACCCTATTCCTGTCTATATCCCTCTCACAGGGATGGGCACACTGCAGAATAGCATAAGTTTCCGCTGTGAAGATTGTCGCACGTTGTCCGAGAGGGTAGTACTCCCTGACTCCTGTGCTCCTGCCGAACACTCCGGCTTCAGCTCTTTCATCTTGTCGAGATCCATCAGTATACCACCAGGATCCTCTCTACATGGCAGAAATATCTCCAAGCCGCCCGTTTCAATTCCAAAATGCCCCAGGCCACTGAGACGATAAACAGTCTTCAGAGCCTAATTCTATATATATATATATATATATATATATATATATATATATATATATATATATATATATATGTAAATATAGAGAACTACCGTCCTATAAGTCTTTTGTCGCACCTATATAAACTTCTGACTAAAATTCTCACCAACCGACTAACAAACAAGTTCGATGCCTATCAACCAGTGGAACAAGCAGGTTTTCGAAAAGGGATTGGCACCCTGGACCACTTGCAAACAGTTAGAACATTAATAGAAAAAACAACCGAATACAATTTGCCCCTCCACTTGGCATTCGTAGACTATCACAAGGCATTTGATTCTATTGAAACATGGGCTTTCTTGAATGCAATGGACGACGCTAGAATCGACTCCCGATACTCGAATCTCTTAAAATACATTTATGAAAATGCCACATTTCACGTAAAGATCAACGACGACTTAGTCACCGATAGAATCAAGATCAATAGAGGAGTGCGTCAGGGAGACACTATATCTCCAAAATTATTTACTCTAGCCCTAGAGAAAATTTTTAAAACACTACCGTGGGAGACTAAAGGCATCAGCATTGACGGGATATATTTAAACCATCTACGTTTTGCTGATGATATTGTCCTAATTAGCAGTGATATTCGTGAATTGACAGAGATGTTAGAACAACTAAACAGAACATCAAAAAAATTTGGTTTAAAAATGAACCTCTCCAAAACCAAAGTAATTACTAACACTGAAGGAAACATCAATATGGATGGCACAATCATGGAAAATGTGGAAGAATACACATATTTGGGGCACATCATCAAAATAGGACAGGATAATCAAACAGCTGAGATCAGACGCAGAACAAAACTAACTTGGGCAGCTTTTGGTAGGTTGGACTACATACTCCGAAACAGTGCCATACCAATGAACCTTAAAAGAAAATTCTTGTGTATTGCCGGTGGCAACCTATGGCCTCGAAACCATGTCGGTGACAAGGAGAATTGCGGAACAGCTTAGAGTGATGCAGAGAGCAATGGAACGAGCTATGCTTGGAATCAGCTTAAGGATAAAATCAAAAACGAGGAAATTCGTAGAAGAACCAAAGTCACAGATATAATAAGGCGTGTCGCAGAACTTAAATGGCAGTGGGTGGGACATGTAGCTAGGCAGACTCAGGACAGATGGACGGCAAGACTAACGCATTGGCGACCAAGACAAACAAAGCGTAGTGTCGGCAGGCCGCAGAAAAGATGGCTGGATGACATCAAAAAGCAAGCAGGAGCAAGATGGTTTCAAATGGCACAGGACAGAACAGTATGGAAACGGATGAAAGAGGCCTACGTTCAGGAGTGGACAGGAAGTGGCTGAGGAAGAAGAAGAAGAAGATGTATATATATATATATATATATATATATATATATATATATATATATATATATATATATATATGTATATGTATATATATATATATATATATATATATATATATATATATATAAGTATAAATGAAGAGGAGGCAGGTTTACCAGGATTTCAAGGACCCTAGTGGGAGCAGTCCTCAACGCATTCAATATTCCCACACAAACATTCTTTGAACTTTGTCAAGTTGAATACTGTGTTTCCGTTTTTTGTACTATGCCATCATACAGTAGCAGCATATATTAACATGGGGCGGATCACCATAATGTATATCCAAAATAGAACCTTAGGCGACAG
Organism: Diaprepes abbreviatus; assembly: GCA_034092305.1. NCBI lineage: Eukaryota > Metazoa > Arthropoda > Insecta > Coleoptera > Curculionidae > Diaprepes > Diaprepes abbreviatus. The sequence goes on along the minus strand of JASJET010000500.1, from coordinate 252,595 downwards.
CTCCCATGGGTACCCAAAGGCTCGTTTATACGCCCAGAAAGTACATATGGCTTTCTTGGTTTGAACCTCAATATGATCATTCCAGCTCAGTCGTGAGTCCAGAATTACTCCCAGGTAATTAACTGTCCCCTTGAATTGAAGAGTTTTTTCCACCAATGTAATTGTGGAAAGTCTCCTCATTTTCATACTATTTTGTAAAGAGTATCACCTGAGCTAAATAATGTGATTATTAAAGCATTGTTAAGTAGGAATTGTTCACAGGTAAGAGATCTATCGCCTTTGTTGTGGAGCCTTATGATAGACAGCCTGCTGAATGATCTAAATGAAGCAGGATTTTATTAACAGGCCTACGCTGACGACCTGATCATTTTGTGCCCTAGTCGTGATATCTGGGAACTGGAGGAGACCAATGATGTGGGCCCTATGGATCGCTGATCGATAGTGCCACAGGAAAGGGCTCGTAATAAATCTAAACAAGGTCGAGGTGGAACTATTTACGAAGAAGAGAAAAACTAGGAGATTTCACACAATTACCTAAACGGGAAGGAGCCTTCAATACAAAAGGACAATTAAATACTTGGGGGTAATTCCGGACTCAAGACTGAACGACAATGATCATATTGAGGTTCGAATATAGAAGGCTCTATGTGCTTTCTGGGCTTGAAAGCGAGCCTTTGGGTGTACAGGGGGGGCTGACGCCATGAGTGCTATTTTGGATATACATTTTGGTGGTCCGCCCCATGATCACGTACGGTGTTATTATATGGTAGCCTAGTACAAATTTAAGGAATGGCTTGTGTGGAAATAGTGTCCCTGGTAGGGCTCTGGAAGTCCTGATGATTCATACAGAATGAGGCCCTGAAATGTTCATCTCAGAACTAGAACCAATGGCTTACTCAAGTATATCTCGAGATAGTTTCGCCAAGTAGAGAAAATTGAGAGGAGGAGTAGATTCTTCCGAAATATGGATCCTGGTGGTTTACATATGAATCTCGACAAGATAGTGAGGCTGGAGCAAGAGTGTTCGGCAAGCGCACAGGAGGTTTAGTCTCTCGGACAATGTGCGAGTGGAATTTATACTATTCTGCAGTCTGTCCATCTCTGTGAGAGAGATATAAGCAGGAATAGCATAATAAACATATGTTCAAACAGTAGGACTGCGATAATGGCACGAAGTCTTGTGTCGCAACTTCACGACTGGTGTCTAATTTCAAAGATATACTGAACAGTCTCGTGTAGGTCAAGGGTCACTTGGGTAAATACGAGAATAAGAAAGGTTTGGCAAAACAATTCTACCTGTCCCAATTGGTGTTGGCAAAAGTTAATTAAAACTGTTGCTTGAAAATAAATTTATTGAATCGTGGACCTAGCGCATGGCTTATCAGAAAGCTTCTCTCCTTATGAAGAAAAGAGCTGCGAATTATGGTAAGACTGTTGACAGGACATTGTCACCAGAAGGGCCATTTTTATAAATTTTGTGTCGTAGATTATCCGATGTGTAGATGGTATCTGGAGGAATATTACACCATTGACTATGTGTGAGTACCCAGCATTTAACTGACAGGAACATTCCGAAGATACAATTTTGTCACCGAAAGCCGTTAGGCAAGTTCAATCAATGAGGCTGCTTAGATTTGTAAAGACGATTGTCCTCGAATAACCTACAGCTATGGTAGAGTGCAAAGAGCCCAACTAGGCCTAGGCATCGATGATCAAGTGTCATCACCTTTTGTTTATCCATTCATTCCTATAATTCTGGGCCCTGTCTTTACGTAATCAACAATAATAACCACTTGAATATTAAAAAAAAACGGAATGGTTAACCTTTTTAGGAATACCTAAGCGTTGAATTTTTTAAGTAGTGAAGAACCATAATGTTTCCAATCCACAATTGATTTATTAATTGGTTAAATGATATAGCAAACTTGGTTTTAGAATCCCTTATACCCCAGCCTAATGAATTATTGTTTCTCCTCTTGTATCCATTTTATATAATTGATTGCCTTAGTCAAGTTGATTTACTGATTTATCCTCTAGGAATAAGCTTTTAGATTGACCAATCCATGAAAGTATCTCCAGTAGCATTCGAAAACGATATATGAGGCTATTTCTTCCTCTTCATTATATCACTTGCACTACATATTACGACCTCTAGTTTCCAGGTGTGAAAACTAAATGTAAATTCCCAGGACATATATGAAAATAAACTAAATATAGTCTCTAAATGAGGTAAAGATGAAATCCTAATGAAATTGGTAAAATTATAAATGTTTTGAACAACCGTATGATTCAGCTGAAGCACACTGTAAAAAGGAAGTGCATTAAATTTAAGGTAAATACGCTGGAAGCAAATTTCTTAAACGTTTCTTAAATGCATATAATGTAATGAATTAAATTTAATAATTTTTACATTAATCTAAATTAATTTCCATTAAATTTAATGTAATCATACAATAAATTCAAAGTTTAATCATTACTCTTTAAGGTGACTATATACATTAAACATAGAGCCAGAATTCATTGAATTTGAGATATGTTATGACATATTTAATGCACCAACATTAATATGAGTTAAAAAAATTCTGAAACTACCAGGTAAAGGTGGACATTTTTTCCATAGATAATGTCCGCCATCTAGACCGGGTTCGAACTCATTGATTCCCGTCAGTATGGGGCAGACATGTATACCTCACCATAAGAAAATTGAATCCTTTAAGCATAATAAATAAAAAGTTCAATACAAGTTGCGCCATCTCCCGGATTAGCATGCAATGTATATTGAATAATAGTCTAAATTCCTTTAGTTTTAGGGTGTATGTGCATTAGTTTTAATGTAAAGAAGTTGAAATATATTTTCAGTTACTTTAGTAAAATTTAAGATATCATTTAATCCAATTTAATGTACAACGAACTGATATTTGAATGAATTGCTATAAATCCAAAATAAATGTAAATTATTCACGATTTTAGGTACACAATCATTAAATTTAATGTAGAATAGACATTAAATTTGCATTAAATTTAAGATTATTTTTAACAATGTATAGAAATAAAATTTTATTAAAGTTAATTCAATACGAAATATATATTAATTAAAATGTCATGTACAGTTGTTCAAAATTTGAATTTGTAGCACCCAATACATTCAAAACGGCCCCAAGAAAATGTATAAACGTAAAATAACTAACTTGTAGCAATATTATTTTTAATCATTACAAAAAATTAAAATAAGCTAAACTTTTAAACATATTTGAGTCACCGAGTAAGACGTAGCCAATATTTCAGCAGCATTATATGGTTCTGATCTTATCGAGGAACATTTTGCGAATAACAGTTGACTATCTGTATTTTTTTAATGAACCTGAACATTTCGCATCCCGTGTAAAAGATCGCTTGTATGCCATGCAATTAATTTGGGATATCATTTTAAACCCAACCGCAAAATTGGATGTATAAAGACAAGTAACATGATACGTCGTAGATATTTTAATCTCGTTCTAAGTCCATTTAGTTTTTGTAATGTTTACATATACCTTACTTATGTTAAATTATTTTTAATGCAGCACGTGATACACTTGAAAACTTTTCACTCTAATAATGATACAAAAAAGTTAGGAACTCGATCTCATATCCGAGAATTATTCATTCATGGATATTTTAGATGAAGAGACATACCTCCAAAAAAGGTTTTTATAGATATTTTGACTCCCTGATTACAAATATTGAGGATGGATTCCTGAAAAAGGACCCGCGGCGCGGGGGAGGGGCGGTCTTGGGAAGCCCCGCTCATCCAAAAAAATTTTTAGAATTCAATTTAATCAATTTCCAATAAACTTGCTACTTTGTGTCAGTAATTCTTTATTATATATGGACAGGTATGCAACGCTGGCGTTTAGATTTATATTTACTTACTTACTTACTTACTTACTCCGTGGCGTTACAACCCCGTGTGGGTTTTAGCCGACTTGACAATATGCCTCCATTCGTTTCTGTCCTTTGCTAGCTCCATCCAGTTCTCTACATCCATAGCTTTAAGGTCTCCTGCTATATTATCCCGCCGCTGGAGCCGGGGTCGTCCAAGTGGTCTTTTTCAGTGGGGGTTCTTCCCACACCAGTCTCACTATTCTTACGTTAAAGTGTCTTATGAGGTGGCCCGTCCACTGGAGTCTTCTAGACTTTATTTCTTTAACTATGTTGGCGTCTGCGTATAACTCTTCTAACTCTTTGTTTCTTCTTATTCTATATTGTCCCGTTGCCCCATCCAGTAACTGGCCAAAGATTTTCCTTAGGATTTTTCTCTTCCAAACTCGCAGTCGCTCTTCGTTTGCCTTTGTTATTGTCCAAGTTTCGCTGCCGTACATCAATACTGGTCTTATAACTGTTTTATATAGATTTATCTTTGTTCGTCTTGTTAGTTGTTTCGATTTTATCAGGTCTCGAAGGGCGTAGCTACATCTGTTCCCAGCTTGGATTTATATTAAATGTACATATATTAAGAAATCACTTTAAGACTCTCTAATTAAACCTATTGAACGCAAGGCCTTTGTGACTGTATTAGTATCTCTACTCATGGCGTGCGGGAAGCAACTTTAATTCAAAATAAAATGTCGAAAAAATCAGTCTTAATAGAGACTTTGGTAATAATCTCTAATGCTCAAAATTTTATTGTTTGAAATTGTAGCTGATCGTTTACACGAGATACGTATGTTTGAAGTTTTCTTCGGAGTAAAATTTTTCCCATATATGAAATAAAAGCGATTACTCACAATTCAATTGTTGTAGAAATGCGAGTTTTGGAGCTTTTTGAATGCTTAAAAAAGGAATTACGCGTCTTTTGAAGACGCTGTTTCTGCTTTTCAGCCGTTTAGAAAGCTCTAAAACTCAAAGTTGCCATAAACTTTGAAAATTGAGTTCATTTTAATTTAAATGTTTTTCAAATTTAGAGATTTGGAACTTTTAAGACGTTCAAAAAAAAGAAATTTTGCGTATTTCTAAAAAGCGTAATTTCTTTTTTTAACCGACCTCTAAAGGAAGGAGGTTCTCAATTCTTCGACTATGTATTTTTTATGTATGAACACCGAATACTCCGGAAACGGCGACACCGATTTAAAAGAAATTTTTTACGTTATATTCAGGAGATTGCTGTAATGGGTCCCATATTTTTTGGACGAAATTGGTGCAGTAAAATTCAAGATGGCGCTGACAATATGGCGGTCAAAAAAATTAATTTTATCCGATTTTCTTCAAATTAGTATGAGGAATTTTTAGGGTCGTACACAACGAATCTCAAAATTATTTTTAAAAAATTCATTATGACGGACAAAAAAATTTAATTTTTTACGATCTTCTGCCTAAATTGGTGTGGGGGAGTTTTCGGGGTCGCACATAACGAATCCAAATATTTTTTAAAAATTCAATATAGCGGATTCAGTATGGAGGCCAAAAAAGTCAGTTTGTCCGATTTTTTTCAAAATTAGTACAGGGAAGTTTTAGATATTGTTTGACACAATTTCACTGGTATTTGGGAGAACTCTAAGAATCAAAGAATTGTTAGTGGTTCATTTTAGAGTGATTTACAACTTTGGATGAAACTGGTACTTTTTTGCCACCTTGGAGTCGCTGCGAGTTACACTAATCTCGATTAGTACGTAGTTTAAATAATTTATGGATATCATAATGAATTCAAAACTAAAAATCAAAAAATAAAATTTTTATAAAAAAAATTGAACCGACTTCTAAAAGTGCGCTAAAAAGTGAAAAATAACTATAAGTTTTTATATGAAATTAAAACTTTTGAAGTCGGCGCAAATTATTACTAAATGAAATTATGAATAAACTATTTAATTTTTAATCTGTTTACGCGAATCACATTTTGTCAAGTATTAGTTTGGCGCCGACAAAAATTTCAATTTCATATAAAAATTTATAGTGATTTTTCGCTTTTTAGCGCACTTTTTGTGAAGTCGGTTTAATTTTTTTTTATAAAATTTTATTACTGTTTCATTTATGTAGAGAGCAATGTTTTACATTGCCCACAACACCCCTGGTAGGTATCATCAATCTTGGAATTTAGGTTACTATATCGGCTTGGACTAATATAAGCGTTTGTCAACATACGTAATATAAATTATGATAATATTATAAGCAAAAAAATATTGGTTTACTGAAAGATCAATTTTTTATGGGAACTAGATCGGGTTTAAGTCTTAAACCTTCTTACTGATTCTGACTGTTAAAGTCTATTAAAGGGGGACAAAATACATATAAAATGCTTTTAGAGAGTGAGGGAGCATTTCTTAAATATTTGCTTTTTCTGTCACACCAAGCGCAAGTCTGTACACTGGGACCCCCGATCTATTCTTTGTTTATGTCTATGTTAAAGATTATTTAAAATGACATAAATCCCGCTTTCTTTATTGGCCACAGATATATTGAAGACAACAATAGTTCTTTTTTGCCTCGCAGTTTGCGCTCTAGAGACCTTGGGAATAAGGAGATAGACTTAGGAAGATTTATATACGTTTATTCTTTAATGTTGGAATCATAGATTGTTCAACATGATCAGAATTTATTTTACATAGATATGAGAAAAGTATATTAAATATTGATAAACTATCGACTGAGGGCCAAAAATTCACTATTGATTTTTTTTAATTCTGAATTTCGAAGTAAATAATTTTAAAAACAGTTTAACTGCAGTTGACTATACATTTTCTGTACAGTAGGAGTATTAAATAAAGTAAGGAATAAAAAGTGTTAACCTCAACAAAAATACTATTTTTATTTAAATTAAATATTTTTAATGCGTATTCAAATTATTATTTGTCTCGCCTACAATTCTTAATATGTAATTATGCTTTCAAATATAAAAATCTTAAAATTACGGACGGTAAAAATATCTAAATTTTGCAAATGAGTCATATACATACCTAGACCGGACCTGATATCGACATATTGGCAACTCATATTGCTCAGCAGCTGACTTAGGGGTCTGCGTCCCCAAGACTAGAATGGACCAATAATTGGACCCCTGCGGAGCACCCGGGGCTCTCACAAACCAACACTGACAGTCTCCACTTAAACACAGCCAAATAAAGGCGGTATTTTTAATATTGTTTCCGAGAAAATCCTGTGCCGAGATTTTATGTGCTTTTTTAATTAGTATTTTGTCAGAGAGTTTGTTTGTTATGCAATGATTATATGTTTTTATGTATGTTAGCGCCACGTCGAGAATCTTTTAACTTTTGTGATAATATCTTAAAGATGTAGATATATTACGCCTCTTTATTCCTACATTATAAAATATATACAATGAGGACGCCAAGTTTGGAATAAATTTGGTATTTAAACACGCTGTTTTTTTGAAATCGTTTGGACGCGTCCACCTTGTTTTTTTTGGTTGCATAATTAACTTTGATTTTTTAAATAATGAACCTAAATTTTTTGTACACTTTTTAGTACCACAGTTAATTCATCATTTCATTAAATGTTGAAAATTGATAGTAACCTAAGCGGTTTCTGAACATTCAGGACTACTTCTGTAATAATGAACATTATTTCTTGAATAATCCAAGTCTTTTATGTAATTGGCTTAGTTTGGAAACCTTTAACTTTAAGGTAATCCCACTAAAGAAGTCAAAAGGGTTTAAGCGTGGACACTTCGATTGCCCCTAAATAGATTCCCTTCTTCCAATTCATATGTTTGCGAAAATATCATTAAGAAGGGTCGAACGCTGTGCAATGTGTCGGGGTATCATCTTGTTGAAACCAAATATTTGGTGGGGTAAATCTGGAGAAGGAAACAGCGTCGAAAGAGAAGGGATAAGATCTTCTTCTATAAACTGTAAACCTCTTTCACCAGTTAAATTTTCATCAAAAAGATTGACCCTATAACAATATTATTTACAATTCCAACCCACACATTTATCTTTGTCGAAAAAACAATCTTTTTATTAGGAATAGGACCCCGAAAACATATTTCTTGCAACAGTTCACAAAATTGAATCCTAATGTCATAATCATTTTCATAAAGTCTTGAACCACTTGCGCGTTGAAGGGATAGTATTTATTAGTATACAATATATTTAATACCTTTGTTGTAGCAAGATCCAAGTATGTAGATACCTATAGATATTTAAACAATTTGTTGTAATTGTGGCCACGTTCAATTATTGTTGTATTGTTGTAGTCAATGGAATGTCTTCTTTCCCGTATATGTGTATTTAATGCTTCTTCGTAAATTTGACACGTATCGGAGAGATACCTGAATTTTCATTCAAATCATCCTGTGCCTCAGAAAAATAGTGTTATCGTTGGTCTAAGAGAGAAAACCACCACTTTAACTTCCCCCGAATTTAGACTGGCCGTTTAAAAAAAAAGTGAAAAAAACCTTATTAGGAAACAACTTTAAATAAAGGGACATTGATAAAATAATAAAAAAGCGAATATATAAATTTTATAATTAGACAAATCCTCCGAACAATAATGGTACATCGAATCTTATTGCCTTGCCTTATACAAACTGACTTTCAGAAACAATTAAATAAATTCTCGATCAACATAATATTGTTGTGTGCCACAAAGCTCAACATAAATTATACTATTTATTTATAAAATTGAAAAGTTAACTTCCTAAAAATAATAACTCTAACGTTGTATATTTAATTCCTTGCACCAATTGTCCTATATATATATATATATATATATATATATATATATATATATATATATATATATATATATATATAGGAATAACCCTATGGTTTCTCAAAAATAGATTAAATGGGCACAAATTTATGAAGAATGCTACTCCTGCATTAAATGAACATGACGAGAAACAATCCATTCATTGAACGTGACCTCAATTATAAAGGAAATGATTAAAAAAAAAAGAAAAACGCAGTTAATGACAGAACTGATGTAAGTAACCTGGGTTACATTTTCACAAATTTTATTAAAAACTGATATACGCTTTTAAAATTCAATAAATAGGAAGATCCTCTTAAAACATTATATTTGAACAGTTATAAAAAATTTAATAAAAAAGGAATAGTTTTTTCTAATACCACAATCCATACAGATTACCATTCAGTATTAAAATAAAAAATAACAAGCTGAAAGTTATGTTAATTTTTAATTATAAAATATTTTTTTTCGAATTTTTTATAATTGTCTCTTAATTCTTTGCATGTAAGAGTTTGCCCTATTTTATGTGGTTTCAACTTTTAGATTGTTTGACAAAGGAAAACTGTTTTTTTATTAAATTATGGAAAATAATAAAAAAAAAATTTAAATGCCTTAAAAAAAATCGAAACGTCAAAACACGTTGTTTTCTTTAGTAGCCACGTATGAACATAACTCCAAAAATTGGAAAAAAATGGTTAATACATATATTGAATAGTTCAAGAAAATTAGGAAAAACATGTAAATTATATATATATATATATATATATATATATATATATATATATATATATATATATATATATATATATATTGTTTTATACCGCTGAAATGGACTAAAAATTACATTTAGAAAAACTTTTCTCATAACTTCTTTCGATATTTTGAGATATAACCCCACTTTGGAATTTTTTTGGAAAAAAATGAAAATTTGATAGATAATGCTAATCACGTGACTACTATTTTTGGATTAGTTTTTATCTCGATCGAAGCAGAAATTGATGCCAAAGATAAGAAAACAAATCCAATATGATGTGAACTCTACTGGTCACAGTGTACATATCTATATTCGGGAAGGGTGAGTTCTGACTTTTCCATATGGTGGAACTGATAGGCCATCATTTGGATGGTGGTGAAATAAGATAAATTGTATTTTGTGTAACTTATTTAACCTATGCAAACACTAGCACGGAAAGAATATAATGGAAGGAAGTTTACTATTCGCAATTGACTTCATATATATAAATATATACTATTGTATGTTATGTGTCTCGGTACATCTGTTATATCTATGAGATATGTTGTTCATGTATATATTATAAATATATATATATATATATTATATATATATATATATATATATATATATATATATATATATATATATGGTGGTACAGGTAGGCCACCATCTCGATGGTGGTAGAATAGGATAAATTGTGTTCCGTAGCAATTTGTTCAAACTGTGCAACCTCTAACACAGAAAGGATATGGTTGGAACGCAGTTTGCATTTACTGTTCGCATTTTCCTTCATTCATACACGGAACTGCATATAGTTGTACGTTTGCTGAATGTGATTTCAGCACTACAACGGCATAATGTGGATATATCCACTGTTATTACATCTCACACGGAGGAATCCGTGAAAGCCGCATAAACATATATACGCTACGCCATCCGGCGGAGGTCGGCGAAGCCGCGTTCAGTATTTGCATGCTTCCTTCCGATCTGTCTTTTGCACAGCCAGGTACATGTCGGTACCCTGATGAGTCTAGTAGAGACGAACATGTACCTCTGCCGTATCACTATTATTTATATATATTATATATATATATATATATATATATATATATATATATATAATAGCAACCTTACCTCTTAAGAATTAAAAATAAATGACATTGAGAAATGTTAGCTTTTTATAAGCAGAGCTTAGTAAAATATCAAAAAAGAATGAAGGCTTCAAATAATATAACTTAAAAAAGGATTTTTAAACCGAAATGCAAAAATTATTTTTGAAATAAAATGATTTAAATCAACCTAAATTTTTAATTTATTTGATAATCAGAGTTAATTTTTCTGATAAATTAATCTTCTGAATAATAATCAATAACTTCCATAAATCCTTTGATAAAAATAAATAGAATAACATTAGTAACAGGTAAAGAGATTAAATAAAACTCATATTTTCTTCTTTAAATTAATTTATTTCTTTTTTATACATTAATACTTTCAATCATATTATAGTAATTGTTCTAAACAAACTTCTATAGAAACGCAACGAATAATATTTTGAGACAATAAATAATGGGATGTACTATGTTCTAATGAAATTATAAATCTTCCTTGATACATAGCCCGTAATCGATGGACTTTACGATTTCACTGAAATGAAAGAAAAAAGGAATTTCTTGTTGAAAATAAAAATTTAATCAGATACTAATTTATTTTAAAAGATCATAGTACATTTTAAGCCTCATTAATAAAAACTAACAAATTCTTTCAATTTAAGTTTATAAAATATCATTTGGTGCAAATTCCTTAAATAATGTAAGTACCGATCTGCTAAAACAAAAGAATTTTTGAAATTTTATTTCCAAGGCCTGCGTTTTTAATTAAAATTATTCATTTAAATATTCTTAAATTATAAACTTTTTTCATTTTATACATATTATAATACAAAATATCTACATTTCAATTTACATCTAATTACTTTCAACATATGTATGTGGAGTAAGTAAATGCTATGTACAAAAATATCTTGAATATAGCCCAATAATAAACAAGGAGAAGCTTTTATAGTCCGGGAGCCCAGTGGCTTTTCGTAGCCAATGTAGAGACATGGCTCCACCAAAGTTTCTTAGATGTGTTTTGATCCCCCGAAAAATTATCAGGTAATTTGTTATAAACAAAAAAATTATTTTTTTGTTTATAAAAAGTATCTTCGTATTCCTCGGTCAATTTTAGATAGAATAGAATATAATAGAATTTATTTCAAAACAATTTGTCAGTACAAAGTTTGAAATATGTCAGAGATACATTTACATGCAAAGTATAAATAAATTAATGCACTTGTAAAATGAAACTTCACTACATAGTATAAAACAAAGTCGCTTTCTCTGTCCCTATGTCCCTTTGTATGCTTAAATCTTTAAAACTACGCACCGGATTTTGATGCGGTTTTTTTCAATAGATAGAGTGATTCAAGAGGAAGGTTTATATGTATAATAACATCCATTAAATAGTGGAGAAATACTGTTATTTTTGAGGTTTCTAATGTGATGTCGTTAATTATCATATTTTTTTCCGCTTACATTGCAAACGCAGGCTGAACCCTACGAGATTTATCAAAATAATGTACTAATTATTTGTACACATTGAAAAGGTCTACAGAAAACTCCGCGATGGTATATGTCTATCTCTCATGGATATCCCACAATAACATTTTTTTGTCATTTACTTTTTACGACAAATAATGGCAAATTTTGAAGCGATTTTAACCAATACAGCATTAATCCTTATCCAATTAAATAGCCTAAATACATTGTTGATTTAATATAGATCTATATGGTCCTTTACAGCACAAGATTTAAATGAATATTTTCGAAGATATTACAGATTTAAAATTGCGGGAACTAGCGCTTGCGGCGGTACTGGCCGACCGGGGCGGCGGCAGCGTGCCTATAAATAGCGCGTCGGAGGCCGATGTAATAATTGTTGTAAAAATAAAATAAATAGTCACAGTTTTTCTGTAGTGTATTTAGTATCAGCATTACACCCGTGCGAAGCCGGGGCGGGTCGCTAGTGTAATATAAAACTATACATTAAAACAAAAGAAAACACATCACATTACACACAGTGTATGTATATATATATATATATATATATATATATATATATATATATATATATATATATATATATATAAGCACTTTTAAAAGAACAGTTTAGGTCCAAGTTCAAGACTATATGTACATACATTGTACATAAATAAAAACAACACAATTAAAAAAGAAAAAAATTATTGACGTAGCTTTAAGTATTTATTCAAGGGCTCAAGATTACAAAGGTAATTGAAGCGATTGTACTTCAAGCACTTTCTGCACATTCTGCAAATTCTTAATTTCTGGTACAAGACAACAATTATAGTAAGGGCTTTGCTCTGTTAGATGCAAGCGAGTGGACTGGTATGTTGAATGTATCTTTTCTCCTAGTATTATACGAATGAGATATTTCAAGCTTTTTGAATTTGACTTTGTGTTTTATAAAAAACATAATACATTCATAGATATAGAGTGCAGTCACTGTCAATAGATTGTGGCTTTTAAATTGTCCTCTACATGACATTTTACAATTTAATTTTAAAATAATACGAAGAGCTCTTGTCCGTATTTTAAACACCTTTTCATAGGCAGGTGCTCCTTCCCAGAAAAATACACTGATTGTAAAACAGAATAAAAACTTGCATAATACACTGCCGTTGAAACAGTAAGGTCAAGATTCCTAGATACCACCATCAAAGAGTTGCAAATACTCGATAATCACTGTACAAAAAGTCTATGTGTTCATCTTAAATTAGAATCCAGCCACACTACCATCATCCAATTGCTATCGCATGTTTCCATCTTTGTATTATCTATTGTGACCGAGGATGGTAAAGCAACATTTCTTTGAGATGTTTTAATATTAACACATTGAGTTTTTTTCAGTATTTAAAAGCAAATAATTACAAGAATACCAGAATTTAAGTTGTCTAAAATTGTCATCTATTTAGTTTAAAAGGTCTAGGACCGATTTATTTTTTTTAAGAAGTTAAAAAGAATATTACAGTAATTGGGATTTATTGTTGGGAAATCAACTAAAAAAAAATACAATAAACAATGGTCCCAATATACTGCTCTGAGACACACCCACCTCCATCTAATTTGAATGAGAGTGTACTATACCATTGTCTTTTCCCCTCAGAATAATCCTTTATGATCTTTTAGTAAGATATGATTTTACCCAGTTCAGTGTGTTTTCCTTGACACTATATCTAGATAGTTTTTCAAAGCGCAGGGAGTGGTCCAGGCAGTCACAGGCTTTAGAGAGGTCAAGGAATAGGCCCGCCGCCATTTTACCATCTTCAAGGGCCCCATACACCGCTGCCAGAAAGTGAAATACAAACACAGGGCAGTGCGAGCTTTGGCTTTATTAGATGAGAGATATATCTGAGTTATCTTATCAATTTGTTGAATTTCGCAATATGTCGCATGGTAGGATATTTATATAAAACAGGAACTTATTTTTCAAGACCAGGACAAGAATGACCACGATGAATCTTTTTCAAACAATGTGTTTACTGTTCTTTCTCTGTCGATTTGTTTTTTAAGAAGCTATGTTGAAAGGTTCATAGCAATTATAGACAGCTCTTTGAAAAAGTTTGGAAAATGATGATAACAAACGTAATGGCCTCTTTTTAAATAGAGGGAGTAAGAAGTGACTTGTGATTTATTCACCTGATGCATAAACTTTGAGTTAAAAATCATTTAACATTTCAAATGGTATTGTTTACACTTTTTAACATGAGTAACTTTTGATGTAATAAATATTTTCAAATTCTGCATCTGGAAGTTGATAGATCAATTCAAGGACTGTGAGATCTGGGACTCAAAAGTACAGTATGACAAGCGAAAGCACGTTATCGACGGGGGGGGGGGGGAGGCACTAGCAACATTCTCATTTCTAGTGTAAAAGGCCGGGTCGGGTCTATTTTTCTGAATTTGAAGCTCTTGGAGAGGTGGAGGGCGATCACAAGAAAAAACAAGTTGCCGATGGGGGGGAGGATGCGAGTAGCATACACATTCCTAGTATAAGAGGCAGAAGCGGGTCTATTCTCCTGAACTCAAAGCTCTTGAAGGTGGGGCTATCGCCAGAAAAATAAATTGTCAGTGGGGGGGGGGGGGGTGCCAGCAGCATACTCATTCTTAATATAAAAGGCAGAATCGGTTCTATTTCCTTCAACTCAAAGTTCTTGGGAAGGGGAGGGGTGATCGCAAGCATACACACTCCTATACTCTATTCAAGAACTAGAGAAAGTAATAAAACTGTTACCGAAACCTTCAACGTACCTGATCCAGTGCTGCAGGTAACTGAGGATTGCCGTAAATCTAATTATATTTAATTATATTTAAATATTAGAAGCTTTTATAAATTTACTGCAATAATAAAATTTCTGATACTTCAATTTAATTTCTGTTAGTGAGCAAAGTACACCTTACAATGTGTCCTTAACAATTTATCTTGTTTGTGCTTGTTTTTATATATTATTTGAGATTAGTGAGATACCCAAAAGATGTGGCTTCCACATCTATATTTATTCCAAAATCGCTAAACAAGGGCATTTTTTCCTCAACGAAAAACTTATTACGATGAATGTTTATGATGCCTTCAGATATCAATATCTAGATAATAATGTTAAAAGCTCTGTTGAGATGTGTTCCAACATGACAGGAGTTGGAAAATCTACTATGTACCGAATAATGAAGGAGAAAAAACGACTGGAATTGTTAGTACTCACAAGCTACATTCGATCACAGGCAGACGAAAAACCTCGTTGGAAGAAGAGATGTAAACTACAATAAAAAGATTTGTACATACATTTTACTATGAAAAGCAGATCCCAACCATCGACAAAATTCTAAGTAAAATCAATGAAGATCGGGATTTATTTGACATTAAAAGAGCTGAGCCCTGGAAATTGCCCAGAGAACTTAATTTTTGCTGGAAAAAACCAGATAGGAAATTTGTTCTTATAGATCGTCCGGAAAATGTCCGTTGGAGAAGGAAATATCTCTCTCAAGTAAAAGTTAGAGTTGCTAGAAATAACACAACTTACAAAATTACGTATTTAACTGAACTTTTGAAAGACTTTTTTGAATAAAGTTACCGGGAAAAATCCATATAATAAAAGAATAAAAGAAAATGTGGAAACTCGATCTCATATTCGGTGAGATAGAGGAACCAATTATAATTAATTTGAGCGAAGATAGCTTCACTGACTTTGACTACGAATTAGATACATACTGTTTCCCAGCATAAACACAATTTATTATTTAAATTTTCTGTAACATATAAAAATTAATTATATTTGAATCTCTATTTAGTGTTTAATTGAAATTCTGCAGATGGTTTAAGAAATAAATAAACTGAAACGTTAAATGTCCTAAAAATGTTTTTAATTAATAATAAAATGACCGGATAGCCCCAAAAAATTTTTAATATTATATGGATGAATTCTTGTATTTTTGACAGTGGGTATTTTGAAAGTATTTGAATTATAACTTAGAATTTTTTGAGAGAAAAAGGCTACGTCTTAGTCTAAATGAGCCTAAAACGATTTCTATGCCAAAATTAAAAATAATAAAAATACAGTTGTGATTTGTGTTAAATATGTCCAAATTATTTATATTTTCTAATGTATGTGAATTATAAAGAAATCATAAGAAATAAAATAATATTATAAAAACTTTTTATTTTAAGTTTATTACCGAAATAATATTCTATGTCATAAATACTTAGTGATAATAAACCTCCTTCCGACGCCTATGACAAGGATTAAAATCCTTTTTAACACTTCACACTTCCAAATATCTTTTGTTATCCAACCTAAATAGTCCATTATTATAGACCGGTATTTTTGATTATAAAATTTCTAACCCATTCCTAAAAAAATAGATGCGTCTAACAGATTTTGCCAAAGACACCGGACTAAAGAGCACAGGTAGTTTGCGAAGAAAAAAAGGGTAAAAAACGATTTTTTACTCTCTCTAGTTCTTGAATAAACTATAGTATAAGAAACAAAATCGGGTCTAGTTTCCTGAACTGGAAGCTCTAGTGAGATAGGGATTAATCGCAATGCGAATATTTGCAAAAACTGTTTTGATCGGCCTATACTGAGCAAAAATCTTTACCATTTTTCCAATTTATCGTTAACACTCAGTATACTATTAACAGATGTGCATGACTTATTATATGTAATTTATTTTCGATTTAATGATTTGACACCATAAGTTATCTGACCTACGTTTTAGTGTCTATAACGATAACCCTCATTATTTTTACTCCGATAACAAAAAATTAATTTGTCTTCGAAATAAATACAAACACGAGAGATTTAATGGGTATTGGTAAACCCATTTCTTATGTCATATTTAAATTTAGTGCACACATTAAATTAAATTACAGATAAATTGTGTATAATTATTTTTATTTATAGGAAAAAATAGATTTTAATTTATCTCTACAAGCCATTTAATTATTTTAAATAAATTAATGAGGTTTTCGAATACGCTGATAAGAGAAAAATTAATTTGTTGCTGGAAATAAAGCACCAAACAATATATGGTATTTAAAAACAAATAATAAACTACATTTTAAATTGAATAGAATGTATTTTATGTATTTAAATAAATTAAAAGCAATTAACCAAACCGAAGACGATAATTTCGATAAAAATATAAATTTGGGTTAAATTTTTTGTAATAATAAATAAACATTTCAAATAATGAAGAATACAAATCATTATAAAAAAATTAATCTCCCTAAGTTAACTTAATTACAGATAAATCGTAACTCATAGCAACAGCTATCAATTTGCAAGTATTGATCACACTTGGGTCACTTATTAGTGATTCTCATCATCCTGCCTTAGAACTAAGTTTTAATATAAATGACAAATTTAAACCCTTGGATTATGAGCAGTGTATACAGTGCGGCCAGTAAAGTCCGTATCATATGGGATTTTTTTTTATTAATAGCTATATTCGAAATATATATATATATATATATATATATATATATATATATATATATATATATATATATATATATATATATATATATAACTGATCTTGGTTCTCTGCATGTGACACGCTTGGATGTATTCGATGCAATCTCGCATCTAAAAAGTAGATTGGGAGTGGAGCCGGATGGGATGGTATTTCACCTCATTTTATCAAAAGTTGCCAGTGTATTCTCTCCACAATATTATCTGATATATTTAATATATCTCTGTCCACTGGTGTGTTTCCTGACGTTTGGAAGATTACTTATATTACCCCTATCTACAAGTGTGGTGATAAGACGAATGTTGAGAATTATAGAGGTATCTCAAAATTCTCTATATTTAGCAAATCGTTTGAACAGATTGTTCATCAAAACATATATCCCTTCTTTATAAGCATTTTCTCTACTGCCCAGCATGGCTTTGTCCGGGGTCGCTTTGCAGTCACTAATCTTTTGGCTTATGAGCATCTTATTGGAGGCGTTGGAGAGATGTTGTCAGGTGGATGCTATTTTCACTGGCTTCTCCAAGGCCTTTGACATTGTGGATCATCAGCTTCTCTTGATGAAGCTAAGTGGTATGGGTATCCACTGAGCTTTCTTAAGTGGATTGACAGCTATCTTTCCAATCGGATATTGATGGCGTTGAATCTGCTGATATATCTGTCACTTCTGGAGTCCCACAGGGTGCACTTTTGGCATCCCTTCTTTTTTATTGTTTTGTGAATGACATAGAGGATTCTATAATCTCAAGCAGATGTCTTTTATATGTTGATGACTTGAAGATATTTAAGGTTGTTGAAGAGATAGAGGAGTGTGCGGCTTTGCAGGGTGACCTGGATAGTTTTACTCAGTGGTGTGACCGCAATTTCATGCAGCTTAATTTAACAAAATGATCTGCCATTACTTTCTGAAAGAGAAAGGATAGTATAGTTTATGATTATACATTGCACAATACAATGCTGACTCGCTCAGATCATATAAAGGATCTTGGGGTGATATTTGATGAGGGTCTTTTGACCTGCATGTTGATAATATTTCGGGTCGTGGTTTGAGACTTGTTGGTTTTATTAAACGCGCACTGGCTGATTTCAGCAGTATGCAGTGTTTTAAATCTGTATACTGCTCAATGGTTCGATCAGTTTTGGAGTATGCATCTCCAGTCTGGTCACCAAGCTGTGAAATTTACAAAAATAAAATCGAAAGGGTACAGGTCCTTTTCTTGAAATTTGTTGCTTTTAAGCAACATGTGCTATTCAGTATGGTACAGGATCATATGAGCTTGTTATCATTTTTCAGTAGACGCATCTATCTTGACCTAATATTATTTTATAAGATAATGAACTCCATGGTTGATGCTCTTGAATTGTTAGGGGCTGTTGAATTATCTGTACCTTAGAGGCTGCTTCGGGTCCATAGTCTTTTTAATGAACCATACCATAGGACAAACTATGCGTTTAACACCTCAATGTCCAGACTGAGTAGGGAAATGAATTCACTGCCTGGGAATGTTGACCTATTTATTTTCTCTCACAACTCATTTAAGCGTAGTATTCAAGAATTTTTAAGTAATTAAATTTTATACATAATAGACTATACTGACAGAATTATTGTTTTAATTAATTGTTATTCTTTTTAGTATTGATGTTACTTGTGATATTTTGTGATTGTTTCGTTTCAGATTTTTTATTCTTATTTAACATATAATATAAAATGGAATTTGTATGATTTATTGCCGTTAATCAACCATTATATATATATATATATATATATATATATATATATATATATATATATATATATATATATAGGCATTTTATAAAACAAGATTTTTAATACATTAATTATTGTTTTACTGTTTAAAATAGTAAGAATATTTCTTAATACTTACGTGTATATTTAACGAAAAAACTTTTTCACGAACTGTTGAACACGTTACTTCGTAGTTAAAAAAAATTACAAGGTAGGACCAAATATGTGAAATAACCTAAGATTTTCTTAGCCTTGTCTTACTTATGCCTTCAAGTGAAAAAACGATCATTATATATTTATATATATATATATATATATATATATATATATATATATATATATATATATATTTATATATATGTATATATATATATATATATATATATATTTATATATATGTATATATATATATATATATATATTGTAACGAAGTTACTAAAATTTTGGGCAAGTGTATGTTCGCCGGGGTTTAATTTCTTTATTTAACATCCGAAAAATCTGATTCTTGCGGGAAAACAATGTTAAAGATTTCAAGATTACCGGAATATAATTAGATTCGCCGCGCTATGCCGGGAAATATAATTTTCCGAGATTTTCAGAGCGTCCGACCATAGTAATTGCACGCCGCATACAGCAGTATCGTATGCGCGATCACCGCACACCGTCACACGTCAGCGTAGTGGGAGCTCGGGCCGTCTATTTAAGTCCCAGCAGACCATTATTTCGCTGAGAACCAAACGGTCTCTACCCGGGTCAACAGTCCAAACGGACTGGACTGGGTCGCCTGCTGGGCCGCGCCTTCCTGGTCTGGTGATGTAGGTGAGGCTAGGCTTGTGTGTATGGTCTTTACCACATACTGCCTTCCTTACGTCCTGCCCCTCTAATGACCGGGAATGTGTTTGCCGCCAGGTGCCCGCCGACGTCCGTTGACAATGGCGCTGAACAACTGCCGCCCCGACGCCTATCGCCGCCGCCGCGTGTAAAGACCGTCGCCGTGTAGAGACGCCGCCTATCGCCGATCGACGCCGTGTTGTTGTTACATACCGCGTATACCGCCGTCGGTCGAGTTTTAATACGAAGCGCCGTGAACCGGGAATGCGGATTTTAGATACGAGGCGCGATAATTTGCGTACAAGCCGTCGTGAGTAGCGTCGTGAGTAGCGTCGCGACCGAATAGTACGAGATATGTGAATGGCGTCGCGAATGATACCACCGGGTTTCCGTTTTCAGCGCAACCGAACAGAATGAGCTACCGTGAACTGCTCTAAAACATACTCTTGCCCTCCAGACTGTTTTATTTGTTTACATTGTTGTATATCTTAGATTTTAAGTTAGTTTTAGGCCATGTCTTTGTATAAGAGAATGGAATACAGGATACAGGATGTTTTATAACCGTTTGTTTTCTTACCTAGTCCCATTTTTACCACTACATGTAACAATTGGCAGCCGGCAGCCAGCACTAATACACGCAATTGACCCCTGGCTTGCCGTTTCTCCACTGTAACAAGCTGCCCGGTGCAAAAAGTGGGCCCTCGATCACATTAAATCCCGAGGGTGGCGCCCGAGAACCGACCCCCGAGTGGATGTTTTGACCTTCAGGCAGTCAGACCGTTGATCAGTTGAGAGAGCAGGGATATCCCGAATTTACGTAGCAGCCGCTGACCTGATACCCCTGCGCTGAGCATTTGACCGATGACTGTCTGCACGAGAAATATCCACTGACCGATGTTCCGCTGCCGTGAACGAAGAAGAGCCGCAGAGCACGACCTTGCTCCCCGCTCCCCGCCTACGAAAAACGCGTCACAATATATATATATATATATATATATATTATATATATATATTAAGACAACTAAATATTTATAAGAAAATTCCATGCTTCGAAACTAGATAAAAATGCGAAAAAATGCTAATAAATGCGGTTTTTTCGAATTTGATAATGTTTCACCACTTTTAAAAATCTAAAAAAGTCATGAACATAGTTTGGTATCTAAAAAATAACATTTGTTTTTCGACCCTGCGTTGTCCTAATTTTTTATTTATTGAATTTAAAAATTTTCGAACACTCCTAAAAATTTAAATTTAGCGCCAAAAATTTTTGTAAAAAATATCTTGTTGTAGAGAAAAAAAAATCTACAAAATGAAAATATATCGTTAAAAAACGAGAAAAGACGTTTTATTATTTTTTTTTTTGAGGTTTTGTGACGATAAAAGTGGCTAAAACATTTTTTGTATGGGTGCTTTTTGATGTAGAACAATCGGGTTTTTTACTTTTTTGTTATCGAAGGGGCAGATTCGACCCTCTTAATCGGCTAGACCCTTTGGTCACATGTGATGCAAAGTTTACTTGTTTTTGATCCTGTATAAGATAACTTCACAAAATAACTATTTTTAAAAACGTAGTTTGTGTCTAAAAGTAATACATATTAATATTAAGAAAATTGAAAAGACTCAAAATTTCTAATAAAAAAATCATAACATAACAATTAAATGCATTTAAAATTTATTTTCCACTTAATGAAGACTTTACTGATGACACTGTGAACTTGTTCGTCTTAATTATATTGTGTATTATTTTCAAACACAAAATAAATTTTCAAAAATAGTTATTTTATAAAGTTACCTTGTACAGGGTCAAAAACAAATAAACTTTGCATCACATGTGACCAAATTTTAATAACCCTATTTGGATTTTGTAGAAAAACACAGCTTTAATCAAAATATGTCTGGGATAAAGCATTTCCAATACTAAAAAGTTTTATGTAGGTTGCGTTGAATCTTATTTTGCAACAGTGGTGCAATTTACAAAAAATTGGCAAAAAATCTAAATTATCTTATACAGCTGAAATTTTGCACATGAACTAAAAATTTCATTTAGAAAAACTTTTTCCAATCATTTTTTCGATATTTTGAGATATAACCCCACGTTTGAATTCTTTTTTGGAAAAAAATTAAAATTCTCGATCGAAGCAGAAATTGATGCCAAAGTCAAATTTCGCATAAAGCTATTGATAAAAAAATTCCATTTGATGCTGACTTTACTGGTCACAGTGTATATGATTCTAAAAATGGTGACTATGATAGTATAAGAATTTTTTTATTGCACGTTAGATGGGATAATCTGCTTGTGGGTGATATTAATGGTACTTATATTATTATTTTATCAAATTTTAACCCATTGTATTTCCCATATGGTATAGCAATGAACTTAAGTCTTATAATTTAAAGAAAAACGAGTCCTACAAACTATAAAAAGAGCGTAAGCCAATGGTGAATTACAATGTTTTTAGAGAACATGGGCTCCAGTGTAAAACTCAAATCAGAGCATGTTATGTGCGTCGGACTACTAGTTGATTTCAGGACAGATGTTTCGGGAAACGGAAGGCTTCTTGTTAGCTATTTAAGACCAGGTTATTCCGACGAGGAACTATCGGAAATTCATTATCAGAGATCCCTCAATAGAAAATAATCAATGTAGATACGGCTGTCGAATATCAGAGACAATCCAGCACATAACTGGAGGATGCCAGCGTTGGCTGCAACCTAGTATAAGGAAAGACACGACTCAGCTGCTAAGATACTCCACCAAGAGTTAGCAGATAAGTTAAAACTATTGCAGATAGGAAAAGTGCCATATTACAAATACAATTCGGGGCCTATTCTTGAAAACAACGAGTTCAAATTACATTGGGACCGAACGGTTCTAACAGATCAAACAGTTGCCCAAAATAGCCCAGACATTATACTAACAGATAAAATTTCTAGACGAACTACACTAATTGACCTTGATAAACCTAATAACAACATCCTAAGATCAAGATACAATAAGAAGATCGTCAAATACTAGAGGTGCAAATCGGTAGACAGTGGACAATGAACAGCGTCCATACGATTCCCACAATACTATTAGAATGATACCAAAAAACCTCCTGCAGAACATCAAAAGACTGGACCATAGTGAGCATCTGTATAAACCGATTCAGAAAGCAGTTCTCCTTGCAACTGCGCGAACCGTCCGAAAGTTTTTAGAAAATTGAGCAAACCACGTCACCTAGGACCCGATAACATGAAAAGGGTCATCACAGAACTTCATACTTTGTATACCTGGTATGAGTCAATAATCCTTGGAGGGATTGCGAAGCCGTTTGGCATGTAAATCTTTATGTGAAACAAAATCTGATACATGATCCTGGGTTATTGTGGAAATACATTTATTCAAGGGGCCATGATCATAGCATCTCCGACACAATCAAGTTGAGTGATGCCATGGGCAATGCTGGCAACATAATTGCAAATCTCTTTGTAACACATTTTGCTTCTGTGTATGTTGATTCTCAGTCTTATTGTCCTAGTAATGAAGTGTCGGCTTTATGGGATATAAAAATTGGATCTTATAGTATACGTATTATTGACGTGTTCGAGGGACTTTTGCGGATTGATTCCAGGAAGGGATCGGGGCTTGATGGAATAACGGCAATATTTCTAAAGAACAGTGCTTTTGCTTTAGGTAGGCCTTTGTGGCTTCTACTTAATCTTTCAGTCTTCTGGCAGGTTCCCTGATTTTTGGAAGCAATCATACCTGACACCTATGTATAAGAATGCTGATGATAGATAATGTTTGGTATCCCTAATTCCCAGTTTATTTAAATCGCTGATGTATGACTTTTTGAAGAAAACATTTAAAAATATTATTAATGATGATCAGAATGGTTTTTTTGTGAACATTGCTCTGTTTCAAGTAATCTGCTGATGTCTCATGATTACATTGTCAGTGCCTTGGAGGAATGATATGCTGTGGATTCAGTGTACACTCATTTCTCCGAGGCATTTGACAGGATGGATCATGGACTTTGATTAAACAAGCTGAGGGGCTTTGGAATTCATGGACCAATGATAGAGTGGGTGGGATCATATATGTTTGGTAGGTCTCAGATTGTCACGGTTAACATGCATACACCTGGGATGCCACAGGGTGCACATCTTGCACCACTATTTTTCAGCTTGTTTATTAATGATCTGTCAGCCTGTTTTCTGTATTGCGACAGTGTACTGTATGCAGATGACATAAAGATATTTATGTTTATTAAGACTGACAAAGTAGTCCCAGATTTCAGGATGATTTGAATAGATTCCACACCATGGTATGAAAATAACAGAATACACATTAATGCTAAGAAGTGTAAATACATCCAATTCAGTAATGCATAGAATTGTTCGTTCAGGTTTTCAAAAAGTCTATTTATTATTGTTATGTCACTGATATTTTCACTTACCTAAATCGATATTGCAAGTTTTTTTCTTTTTTTGATAACGATTCCGAAAATATAAAGAAATTTTCAATATATCGTAACGCACCTTATAGTGTTATAGATTTCATAGTATTAGTTTGTGTTTGAAGTTTGTAAGGTTTTAGATTTATTTTCTAGGAGTTCATAATTTATTTAATTAATTTTATCTTTTGTTAATTTCCTCATGAGACGTCGATGAAAGAAGGTCTGGAACTTTTTAATAAATTCTATTTCCTTATTTTGACAGAAGGTCTAGAAATCGCTAGTTTACTCCTTTTTCTTATTTTTGTTACACCTTGTAGTATAAAAACCTTTCTAGAAAGATCCATAATCTTCTGGTATCGACCAAAAGGGTATATAAATGGTCCATATCGGCTTTCGTAGACATTATAGTTTGAGAGTTCGTCGACGCAACTTGAAATAGTTTGACAAGTGTCACGATTAAGATTGATAATAAAAAGCTTTCAAAATAATTGAGTGTATTCAATAATACAGTGTGTGTTCAAAAATCGGCCGTCTGGAACAATATTACATAGTTCTGTTCGTCGGTCTTTATAAATAATAAATATATTATGAATTAAAATAAAAAATATATTATGAATTAATTTCACTTTAGGTCAGAAGAATATTACTGATGACACATGGGTATTCTCTCGCTGGACCAACTGTAACGTTTCTTTCCATGGTAAATAGAAATAGTAGGGCGATTCAGCCTCCATAACTTGGCAAACCCAAAACCCTGGTCGTCTTTTTACTTAGACGGCGAATTAAAAGCGCAAAAAAAACCAAGACAGTCAAAGAGAAATAATTACATGACACATGTGCCTAACTTAATTTTAAACAAGCTTTTAACCCCGAAAAGTAATCTAATAAATCTCCACCGAGGAGAAAATAAACATACGAAAAGACTGGCTAACTTTACAACCAATTAAAAAGGCCTTAAATTATAATTACTAAACATCATGTGGCAGTTTATAAAGAAATAAAGTACTAAGTTTGCGAAATTAATGAGCATAAAGATCTATAAAGTATTTTTAATGACTCAGCAAATGAAAGCTATATCTATCCTTAGGTTTTGTTTTGGCCTGACTTTATCGTCTTGCCAAAGCTTTAGTTTTTATTATGGTAGAAATATCTATATTGACTTACAGTGAACAAATTGATTTATGTTAATTTGTCCATTTTGTGTTTTTATGACATTTAAGTGTTATATTAAATCGATCAATTTAGGGGTATTTGATCATTTTGGTCAAATAATTCGACTGCGTAAAGTTTATAGCAAACCCGTATATTCATATCACAGAGATTTATCACCTAGGAAAATTATAGATTCAAAAAAAAGTTAAGGGTTATCTCCTGGCGGGATGTATATAAACATGGTTGTGTAAAAAATAAATGGCAAGTATTTATGGACCAATTTTATGATGTGCATGGAGAACAAAAGAACCTGATCTCCTTAAAGAAAGAATAAGTACATTGAAACTATGTGCACAAAAAGATCCCCGGAATAAACGAATTTATATTAACTATATTGGGACTTATAAAAAATTATTGAAAGATCAAAAAAACGTTTTTTTTTTAAAGAACCCAGTAAAATAAGCAAAAGTGAGACAAAAAAACACTGGCTTCTCGTAATAGCAAGTCATAGTCTTGAATAAAATACCAAAAAGAAATTTTCCAAGTCTAGATTAAAGATGTAATATAATATTTATACTTCTATATTCCTTCTCCAGAACTTGAACTTTCTGAAATTGTAGTGGATTTTAAAAATAAAAAAGGTACTGATTTTGATGAAATCCCGATTATGATTTTAAAGGATTGTCTCTCTTTTATTATCTACCGTTTGTTAGATGCTGTGAACTCCTCGATGTTGGAAGATATTTTTCCGGATTTGATTAGCACATTTCTTAATAGGGTAATGGGGAGGATGCGGCAAGTTAAGTAGTTTATTATTGGGTATTCTCTAAAGTCTTAGATACAGCTATAGCCAAGAGACTTGTAAGTTTTTTTTTACTTCTCAAAAGTTATTTTTCAAATCCCAATAAGGATTCCTTCAAGGTCATAATACAGATACTAGCCTATGTGAATTTACCAACTTATGATGGTCTGAATGAAAGTCAAATGACTTGTCGCATCGTCCAAAAGCTGTCAAAAGCATTCGATTGCTTAACTCATCGTATTTTGCTAAATAAACTGGGAAACTGCGGCATTCGTAGCAATTTGTATAAATGGTTTGGATAATATTTTAAAGATCATCAACAGAAGGTAGTGATTGGTGCTGGTGGTGCCAAGGTAGAGTCGATTGAACTAAGAGTGACATCGGGAGTGCTCAGAGCAATCTGTTGTCTCCCATTTTATTCATAATTTAAATTAGTAACCAATTTAATGAGTGTAAGCTGAGTAAATATGTCAACTAAGCATACGATATAAATGTTTTGGTAACCACCTCAGATATTGGGACCCTGATCATTTAATTTAATTGATATGCCATAGTCTAGAAGGCAGATTAATGATGATTTACAGATCATTTTGGAGATATCCATGAATCATAGATTGTGTCTAAATGGTAATAAGTCAAAACTTCTTTTTATTTTGGATCCGACAGCCAACCAATCGCAGAGAGTGATGTTTTTAAAATCAATATTAGTGATATATTGTTGACGGAGTCGGATTCTGCTAAGAACCTGGGAGTAATGGTTGATGCATAGCTTCGTTTTGAGGCGCATACCTTCAGTTTATTGCAAACGTATTATTATAAGCTAAAAATTCTTTATATGCATAAGGATATCTTAACAACTGACGTAAAGTTAAAGCTCATACTCTTTAATATCGTCTTTGGTGTCATATTGTGAAGTTATATATTGGCCAGCACTTATATTACGTGAAAGGAATAATCTCCAGGGGCTTTAGAATATCTATCTTAGGTTTTGCTAGAGTAAGAGAAAGTTCGATCATGTGACACCTTTATTTCGGGCATCCTGATGGTTTAATTTGGAGGAAAGATTCTTTATACATTTGGCGACTCTTATTCACAGGATTATGTTGACAGAAACATCTTACCTATCTGATAAATTAATTCATGACATTGATATTTATGATAGGCAAACACAACATAGTTCCAAGTTCACTGTCTCGAAGTATAGAACTGCTTCTTTTTCCCAGATCTTTTAGATAAAATGCGGTTAAAATTTAATATTCGCTTCCTGACGATGTCGTGGTCCATAGGAATGTCTCTAACTTCAGAAGAGCTGTTAAGTTATTTGTCATTAGTACGCATGATTAGGTGCAGTGATCTTTTGGATCAGTAGCACTTGGAGACATAAAATCCAACACAATTTGACTGTTCGCCCTTTATTTGAGGCATTTTCAAGAATTTTTTGTTTTATTTATTTATCTTCCCAAAAATATTTTTTATATAATTGAAAACATTCATACAAGAATGTATATACAATTTTAGAAAAAAAAACAAACACATCGAAACTTTTAAAAGAAATATTTAATTTTACCAGTACACCTTAACATTTTGTTTATTTATTAATAATAAAATGTAAAGTTTACATCATCTTTTTAGGTACTGAGGGTACATACACATACATTATTTTTTATATTTTACAATACACCAAAGAACCCGAAAGAACGCATACATTTGACTTTATTTTTAAGAGGATATTCAATTTTTGACCTTTAATAACAGGATCGAATACTCATTATCTTTGTTTAAATTATGCTGGTGTAAATGTGGCTCAAATTTTCTATATCCGTTCTATCATTAACAGTGTTTTTATCTTTTTCAATTTCTATCATTTCCTTTATCTGCAGTTTTTGGTAATTCAAATCAATGATCAGACAGACCGATTATAGCACTATTTCTTTAAGTTTTTGAGTGAGTAGAGAAACAATTTAGATATCTACCTGATTAAATTGGTTTGGTGTACCATTAAGTTAAAATTTTGTTTTTTCTGCGTATAAGTGTCATATCTAGAAAATTTAATTTATTATTATTTTTTGTTTCGGACGTGAATTGTAATTTTTCGTTGAAACTGTTAAACTTTTGGAGAATTTTATTGATTTTATCTTGTGACACGGCTTATTCAGCTGAAATTTTGCATATGGTCTAAAAATTGCATTTAGAAAAACCTTTCCTAATAACTTGTTTCGAAATTTTGAGATATAATCTCTCTTTCAAATTTTTTCTGGAAAAAAAATTAAAATTTGACAGATAATAATAATCACGTGACTACTATTTTTTTTATTTACATCGACGCAGAATATGATGCCAAAATCAAATTTCGAATAAAGCTATTATTTCAAAAAATCCAACAATATGCGGACTTTACTGGTCACACTGTATATATATATATATATATATATATATATATATATATATATATATATATATATATATATATATATATATATATATATATATATATTAAAATGAGTGTAGAGTGTTTAAAGTTTTAATGCAAACAAAACAATAATGGATTATGTTCACTAGGTGAACGCCTGTAAGTCTACTTCCACTTCGCTTTAAACACGGTGGCCCGTACATTATAATTGATGAGACGCCATTTATTTATACGCTAAAAAATATACAGCTTCCTGATTATTTAGAGATCTCATTTACAACAAAATTGTCGTTTTTTCCGCTAGAAAGTTTATTAACTTTAAAAATCAACATTTTCGATGCTTTTATATCGTATGAAAGAAAGTACATGGGAAGTATTGAAATTAAAAAAAAACTGAAGCACTACACCAGCTCATGCAAAAATAGTTTTAACTTAAGTTCCTTAAGCAATTGTATTTTTTCTTTTATAATTTGGTGCTCATAATAAATAAATAAATAAATAAATAAATAAATATATATATATATATATATATATATATATAAGGCGTGGGCCAGGAATTTGTTTACATTTGAGTTTTATCTCCCGCGCAAACACAAGAGGCGCGGGGAGGGGTCTAAGGGCTAGCTCATTTCTTGGAAATTTAGTCGACATAAGAATTAAAGCCTAATGATTTGATTTTACGCAAATCGTATGGTGAAACAATGTTGTATCGCTTCCGTAACTTTGACATCTTGTTCTCCGACGAAGCCCACTTCCATCTCAACGGGCACGTCAATAAACTGCAGATATTGGAGTAGCGAAAATCCCAGAGCTAAACATCATAGGCTTCATCATTCACCTAAGGTGACTGTATGGGCAGCAATTTCAGCTACAGGAATAATTGGACTTTATTTTTTTGAGGATTTTCGTGGCCTTCCGATTACCGTAAACTCCACCGAGTATGTGAAGCTGTTGAAAGAATTTCTGACACCACAGCTACAGGAATTTGCTGGCTACAATCAGCAGACGTGGTAACGAATCCCTACCATTCATCAAAGAAATTCCCAGAAAGGCTCATTTCGCGAAGAGGCGACATTCCGTGGCCACCTAGGAGTCCTGACCTAACGCCACCAGATTTTTTTCTCTGGAGATATCTGAAACATAGTGTTTATACCCACAAACCAAGGACACTGCTCCAATTAAAGACGAAAATAAGAAAGGAGATGTCAGCAATACCACGATATTTATTGCGGCGAGTACTCGAAAATTTTCGTGCTCGTTTAGAGGAATGCCGAAGTCGAGACGGTGGATATTTAAACGATATTATTTTTAAAAAGTAATTTCCAGTGTATAAGCTATCTCCTAAATAAATAATTTTTGGCGTAGATCTAATAGTTTTCTTTTAATGATTTTTTAAAATGTTAACTAATTCCTGGCCCACCACACACACACACACATATATATATATATATATATATATATATATATATATATATATATATATATATATATATATATAAATTACGCAACGATCTGCGAAAACTAGAATGGATTATGTGCACTAGGTAAGCGTTTGTAAGTAGACTTCCATTCCCCTTTATACACGGCGATGCTAACATTATAATTAAAGAATCCCTATATAATATAACTTTGGTATATGAACACCAAAAGAAGGAAAATAGGGTACTCCATGCACCATATTACGTCTTATCTAGATTTATAGAATGATTCTGTTTATGATTTATTTCAGAATAGAAAGAAATTATGTTCGCAAAATTGAAAGTGGAATTGATCAGGGGTACAAGTGGAAACTTATGGTTTGGTTGTTCTGTCTGTATTTATATAGAATTGATGTGGGTCATTGTGTTTATGACCTTGCAAAGCTTTTTGTGTCCATTGATCTGGCTTTCAGCGTTTGAAAATGATACTATTAGTACATTTTCATTAGCGATATTTAATGGAGTGGAATTTTTTTCAATCATCTTAATCACCGGTTGAAGATTGGAATTTTTGACTTTGCTGAAGAATAACTGTTTCAACTTTATTATTGTTAGATATTTTTAACATGTGTTGGTGAAAAAGAAAATTACTTTTTATATTTATGCAACTGAAACGTTGTTAGGTACTAAATTTTACATATTGCATTGCAAATTGATGGGAAATAATTAATTTCACTTGATAGAAGTCACTAATAAATTATAATCATTATCAAATTCAATAAATTCATAACGGTATTGGGTTTAATAATATCCTGCAAATATTAAGTAGCCAATAAAAACTGCACAAGCAAACAAACATGTAGGTAATTAATGATAAAAATAACTTTAAACTGTCAGCAGTATTTTTGCAAGCTGCATGTTAACGGGACAGAATTAATTGTGGGTTAGACTGTTATGTTAAAAAATATCTATGTGCCACACTTAATTTTCATTTTGCGTTAGTAATTTTAACCTGTAACAGAAATAATTATACGGGTTATACAAAATTCTATATTTTTATGAGATTTCTCGTTAATTGTTTAAGTTAGCAAAAAACTAATATAGCATTTTTAAGGAACGTAAAAATTTTCTTTTGTTTTGAGGATAAAGGATAAAATTCAAAAGGTAACAATTTTTATAATGCCCTGTTCTTATTTGAAAAGGTATTATAGCATTTTAACAACTTATTTTTATAATATCTTAAGGGTAATCTAACGGTGTAATTCCAACTTTAATACGAAATGTGGTTAAAAAGTTATTTATCCCAATTCGGTTATTTTAAATGAAACACTCTATACATAGTATTCCGAAAAACATGGAAAATCTCAGGTATATGAAAAAAAATACGTGAAAAGAACACTACAAGTTCATATAAACTTTTTTAAAGCCCTCAACACGTCCCCCCCCTCATGAATCAAATTCTCGACCTTCTTAAAATGGTATTCCAACGTAATTTATATATAGCCTTCATGAGGGCCCCGAAGCTACATCGGCATAGACGGTAATAAATTGGTGGACACTCAAGCTAAGTCTGCAATTCTTGAAGGAACTCCTTTCCTCCCTTTATTTAACTTTAAAGAATTCAGTAGGTACATCGATAACACCATTCGTAACATTGTACAAGATCGCTGGGAATCCCTTGATAACCCAAATAAACTTTTTGCTTCAAAAGAAAATTCTCTGAAACCTTCCACTTTCCCCAACTATCCAGAAGGGATAACTTTGTGTGAAAGAGAATTGATATTGGACATTCTAAAGCGACGCATTCCTATCTCCTTAACAACGAGGATCCCCCTCAATGTCTGTCATGCCATTCCCCCCTAACTATAAAGCATATCATATCTGACTGTCCTTTATATAGAAATGCCAGAGATAGGCACCTCATCTCCAATAAGTTTACGACAAACATGTCTTTCGACCTAATTAAGGCCAAACGTATACTAAACTTCCTTAAACACATTGGTCTTTATAACAAAATCTAATACACCCTAACCGCACTGCAGAAGGCGCTAAATGGTCTAAAATAAACTTATTTCGCATAGGCCTCCTCTTTGGAGATACGCGCTCCCAAAGAGCTGCAATGAAATCAAGTTTTTTTCACATAATTATTGAACCACTTCAATTTTTTTAATATGATGTAAACCAGGTAAGACTAATTACTATTACTATCCAAGAAAGTGTGGCTTATTTTTTTACGCCCTGTATGATAAGAACTTCGGACATCGTTTTTTACATACCTTTAACTATTGACTAAAAATTAAGTAATCTTCATTCATGTCACTGATCCTAACATTTTTCGAGAAAACGTCATTTTATTTACACTGTTATTCCCTTAACTTCTGTCGGGTGGAATATGAAAAAGAGAAATTTTCCCCTGTCACCATAGTTTCAATAAAAAGTTCAACTAACTGTTTAGTTAAAAACTCGCCGCATTAACTCAGCGTTGTTCCTTATTTGATCACAATAAAACATGATTTTCTGTAGAAATTCCTCCCTACTATCAACTGGAGTGGAACACACCAAGGTTTTGAGGTGTTCTTACAGGTAAAAATCCAACGGCATTAGATCAGGAGATCGAAGAGGCCAGGCAACAGATCCTCCTCTACCTATCCAACGGTTTGAATAGACGTTATTTAGGTGCTCCTGCACAGCAACGCTGAAATAAGGTGGTTCCCGATCGTGCATGTAGTACATGTTTCGACGGTTTTTAATTAGTAAGTGCTCTACTAAATCATGAAAAGCTTTCTGGAGGAACTCCAAATAAAGTTCTCCATTGAGTCATGCCGGCAATACGAATGGTCCAATCAAAAAATTGGCAGTGGTTCCTGACCAGACATTAATTGATTGGAACTGATGTTGATGATACGAAACAATAGTTGCATGAGGATTTTCATCAGCCCATACATGCGAGTTGTGTAAATATATGATAACATTTTTGGTAAGTCCTGTTTCTTCTGTAAAGAGAATAGTGCTAATGAAGTTTACATTATTTCGTTACTGATCCAATAGCCAGGAGAAAATCTTCAGGAATCAGTTCATGCACTTTGATGATATGGATATAATAGCTGTTCTTGAAGAACTTCATGTACTATTGTTTTCGACATATTAAACTGCACTGATATTTTTCAAGTGCTCGTTGAAGGAGTGTCATCTACGGCATTTAAAATATTTTCCTCTAATTGCGGCGTATGTACTGTTTTTCCTCGACCAGCATCAGCATTTCTTTTCCCAAAATTTCGCAAAATTATGAAGAAATTTAATATTATTACTTTATTAAACAGAATCGCCTACCATTCTTCTTTAGACGTTGGTCAACTCGTTGAAATATTTTCTGATCTGGAAGAGTACAATTAGGATATCCGGCGTGATTTAACCTCTTGGCTTCCAAAGCATGGCAAGATGCAAGAGCATACCTCAAATGTATATCTGCATACTCAGTAAACGTGTATTCCATATTTCGAATTATTTCACAATTAATTTCACCACGAAATCCAAAAATTAGTCAATTAATATCTAAGTAAACAATCAATGTGTCAACGATGTGAAAGTTGACAAGTTCTAAAATTTTTAGATAAGGAAGAGTTTTTAATTATATGTAAAAAAATATTTTACACTCTATGTCAAAATTACAAGGTAAGCTGAATTTGCGATTTTTTAATTGAAAATTTTATTTAAAAAAAAAGTTAGATTTTTTTTTTCATTAAAAACAGGGTGTTTTGATTAATTATCGGAAACAAAGGTAACTTCGAATCAAACAAAAGGTCACGGTAGATTTTTTGGTTCAGAGTATAGAACACCTTCAAGTTATTTGATTATTCCATATTAGTAACCGCAGAAACTACCTTGTAAAAATGCATCTTTATAAAAGTTTATAGAACAATATTGGTTTCACTCAGTTAAGAAAACGTAATTTAATTCATGTTTATTAAACTTCTAGTGCCAAATATTAATTATTATGGGTGTAAAGATCACAATTTACATGATAACTGACTCAAGGTCAAGCTATGTCAATAATAAGTTTATATGATCGAGAAACTTGCGTTTCTATAAAAAAAAATTCTCTCTTGAAAATACCGCCACTGTAATAGCTTTGTATTATTGCATAAACTTTGATAATTTGGAATAACATAAAATTCTAGTTGATCAAAACAAAATATGATTATGTTTAAAGTAATTAAAATTCTGATTAAATCGTAGTGCAAGGTGGTTTTATTAATGCTGATAATTTATTTTTGTAATTTGCCAAGAACAAAAAACTTTTGACTATAACTGGTA
The DNA here is from genome assembly GCA_034092305.1 of Diaprepes abbreviatus. Classification (NCBI taxonomy): domain Eukaryota; kingdom Metazoa; phylum Arthropoda; class Insecta; order Coleoptera; family Curculionidae; genus Diaprepes; species Diaprepes abbreviatus. The sequence continues at coordinate 217,971 of JASJET010000500.1, read as the reverse complement.
TATATTCCTTTAATTTTGGAAAATTAAGAATGTTAAGGCTGCACATCTGATTATTTTAGTATTACATTATGGGTGCCACAGGTCTCCATCTTAGGACCGATTAAATTTTTCTTATATGTAAACGAACTTGCTAATTTAGACATTAGTGGCAACTTTACCTTATTTGCTGACGATGCCACTATTTTGTGCCATACTATGTTTCGGAAGACTTGAGCCTAATTATAATGGAGGGTTACAGAAAATTAAAATTTGGTATGTCCTCACACAGCACTAGACGTCATTTTTATATCCAGATTATGTCTGAACGTCTTAAGACATAAATAAGGCGTCTTATAGACGTTGTTTTAAAGACGTCCATAAGACGTCTATATACAACGTCTTTAAGATATCTTTTAAAAGTCTACATACTACATTTTATATGAAAATGAATACAGTTGTGTATAATTTAGTTGATAAAAGCTAAAAAGCATTTCCTTCCTTATGGATTTTGTCGCAGTTGGGTAATAAGTTTACAATGCCGCACAGAGCTCAGCTGAAAACAAGTTGAGGTTAAAATATTTGATTGAACGACAAATTTTTAGTAGCCTCATTACGACCTTGGCTAATGGAACTTTTACGTGATCTTTTTTATCAATACTTTGGTGCTTTTTTTCACAGACTGTTTGATGTACCGATAACAATAATAATATAATGCCGGCGAAACTATAACTTTAAAAAACTCGCCTTTTGTTTCTGTCAACTGTCCTTTTTCAGTTTTGTATTTGTGTTTCGTCATGTCTCTACCTATAGTATTTTTATCTATGGTCATGCCGTTATTCATTTTTAATGTTGTTGGGGTGCCGACTGTGAAAATTTAGCTTTTGAAAGAACTTTATTAAAATAGTTGATTTATCTATGTGCCTCTGAAAATCTTTTTTATTCGTGTTTATGTAATACTTAAAGTAAGATCGAGAATCATATGTGCTTAGGAAAAACAGTAACGTTATTTATAGGTTGCGTTACAGGAAATTCCCGAATGCTTTATCGCTTATATTTTTGTAGTAACTCTATGTTATTAGAAGTATGAGATGAAATCTTCAAAAATATTATCTGTGCGAAAAAGGCTTGCACAGCTCATCCAGACCCGGTCCTAAATATTACAAGAAATATTACTAATGAAGTGGAAGGCGAAATGTTTGTTTATGGAGTGCTCCACTAATGAAACCTGTAAGATTTATTTTGTTCCTGGTGATTAGTTTATATTTAAAGAACATAGAAAATAGAGTTTTGTTAATTACAAGAAGTAATTTTGTTTAAGGTTTTAGAAATTTCAAAACTGGGAGTAGGGAGCATTTATGACTTTGTAAAGCGAGCTTATAAAATTACCATGTACAGTTGATTAGTACGAAAAGGAAAGAGAAAGTTCTACGATTCCAAGTTGGCGAGACTTATCATGAGTAAGTTCTGTCTTTCATTATACATATTAACCTTGAAATAGCATAAGTCACGATTCTATAGTAGAGGACAATTATAAAAATTCGCAAAAATATCAAAAAATTTCCTCCCACAAATGATAAACTTTATCCTATAAAATTAAAATCAGTTTGTTATTAGGATCTACAGAGACAACAGGACTGGCAAAAAGTCGGAAGAATGAGGAAATTTCAATCCAAACATAGCTGAAAAGGGCATCAGACCAAATTTGTTATTCAACTAAATAAAAATTCTCGTTTTTAAAACTATTTAAAGATTTGTGTACTTTTTATTTCAAGAAACTTTTATTTTGTTGATTGTCTACCTTTTAGAGTTATTATATCGAAGGGATAAACCAAGGCTTACATTTGATAGGTTCACTTATAGTTCGAACAGTAGTAGTTCTGAAAATATTTGCTCTTCTACCTCACATCTTAAATTTCAAATTAGAAAAAGTTTACATTATGCTTAAGTTATGTATTTTTTTGTATAAAGAGATTATGTTGAAGATATTTTTTTAAAGCAAATTATTCATGCGGAACTTGTAGTTATTTAAAATGGTAGTGTATATTTTGCTCTTGATTTTTTCTTAATTAAAGTTATTTCTTGGGCTTTTGAATAATTACGGTTTGACTTTGTAAACAAGACAAACAAAATAATTAAAGGGACCCTTTTTAATGTACATAATTTTATTGGTGGAATATGTTGTTTTAATGTTGGGAAGGGACGTCCATAAGACGTTGTAAACAAATGTCTTAAAGACGTTACCTTTTGTAACATAAGACGTCTATACAACGTCTTATGGACGTCATTCGTCTTTTATGGACATCCATAAGACGTCCTGAATGTTGAGATCAAATGTTTTATGGACGTCTTTAAGACGTATTTGTGCTGTTTGGGTCTCCAATGAATTAAGTTTTAATAAAAACAAAACGTGTGTTATGCTGTTTAAATGCAGTTTAAATGATATCTATGTTTACTCAAAAATCTTGAAGTAAATAAGTTTCTTGGTATTTATTTGGATAGTAAGTTAAGGTTTGAGAGTTACAAATGGCATTAAATGCAAAGCTGACATTTGGATGTTGTGCTTTAAGGTTTATAAGCCATCAACTTAAAACAACGGTAGAAAGAAATACATATTTTATCTTCATCGAATGTTGTTTAAAGTAAAGCATCTGCCTTTGGGGTGTTTATTCACAGTAGTTGTGTAATCGTGTGTTACTTTTACAAAAGAAAGCACTGAGGTATATGTGCAGTTCGAAACGTGGTGACTCATGTTAGCCCTTGTTTGTGAAGCATAAAATTTTGACACTGCCTTGTCTTTTTATATTGGAATCTGCTTGTTTAATATATAAAAAAAAAAAACCTCGGTCCATTCCATGCACCAATCAAGTAAAGACCTCTGTGATTTACAACTGCAGAGCAGAGCAATCTTAATCACCTTGTGTTATGCATCAGGCAGATATATAGTAAGCGCCTGTTCAAGAGAGGGGTAAAATCTTCGCTTTTATAACGGCCATTATATATTGTGGATGAGTTTTTTTGATAAAAGTTCAGTTAAAACAAAAGAACGGATGTGATTATTTAATGTGTCTGTCAATATATTTTTTCTAATTTATTTTGACAAGTTTTAAAAAGAAAATCATTAAATTTTTTCGTTTTTTTGTTAAGGCGACATCCCACATTATCGATTACATAAAATCATTTTTTTAAACACTTTTTTCAAAAGTACGAACGTTCAAGAATTTTCTCAGAATCATCATTGAATGGGTCTCTCAAAGCTCGATTGAGCGTGGGTGTGCTCCGCCTTTCACATGCATGTCCGACCTTGATCGTTTTTGAACTGCTTCATCCAGTAAGTCCAGAATCCATCGAAGACATGCCAAAATATGAGCTTTACGGAGAGACAGAAGGCATAGCTGATTCTTCATAGAGAAAACTTGAACGGCGTTTTCTTAGAAACAGAGTTTTTACACGTTGAGTTAAGGAATTTTGTTAAACTTTTATAGCGATTTTCTTCAAATTTGAACCACGTACTTCAGACATGTATGGCTATGTACCTTAGTAAAATTAAAGCGAAAAAATAATATTTTCCCGGTATAAAATATACAAGAAAAAACCTCCATTCTTAAAATTTTCTATTTAAACATTCGTCATTTCGTTATTTTTTAATGAAAATTCATAGTTTTACTGCCGGCGATAGTCACCAGCATACTAATTATGAAACTATTTAGATTTTTGGTTGAAATGAAGCAGCACAGCTAACCCAAGTGTCAGCAATTTATCTCTTTTTGACATTCTGCGTTAAAGTACAGTTTTTCTTTATGAAACATACATAAAATTAATAAAAAACATTTCTTGCACCTATTCCAAGATTGTATTAATTTAGCCCAAGAAAAATTATATTAATATCTCTAATAAGAATCGCTAAAAAATTACAAATATGATCTTTTTTTCGAGCGTGTGAAGTGGGATGCCTCTTTACGATTTATTTTTAAATATTTTATTTTTTTCTTAGTTTTGCCAATGGCCTCGTTTCTAACGCAGCGTTCTGATCCGGTCAGACCGATTAGATATCCTTTTTATCAACTTGAAATTCACGTTATAAACAGTTCTTACTGAAGTTTCTTTTATCTTTTAGAAAATACCTTATTGTTGGTCGCACTTAATGCAGAACAGTGGTTTAAATGGCCGAAGTACGCGCATCTACTCAAAAAGCACCGCTTTTGCATGTATGATGAATTTAAACTTAAACAGATAGATTCACTAAGAAGATTTAAAAATTTTAACTACAACATAATTGGATCCCCACTATCCATAGGAATAAGACAGGGTGATAGCCTAAGTCCAACACTGTTCAATGTAATCATGGACGAAATCATTGATGAGGTAAAAAGCACAAATATTGGGTACCCAATGGGACACAACACCGTTCAGATTATATGCTTTGCAGACGATGTTGCCTTGACAGCAGATACCGAGGACAATTTACAAAGAATGCCTTCTATCTCAATCGAACAGCCAAACAGTATAATATGAAAATATCTGTGGAGAAAACCCAAGCAATGATAATAGCAAAGGAACCGGTAAGATGAAAACTAATGGTTGATGACAAACATATCGAACACGTTGGGAAGTTTAAATACCTGAGAGCACATATAACAAGTAACAGGACAGTAACGGAAGAAGTACGCACACAAGCCAAGTGAAATAATCTGGAACAATAAACATATGACGGTTGAGAGCAAAGCAAAAATTTACAAGGTCTGTGTAAGACCGATACCGACCTACAGCGCAGAAACAATAAATGAAGCTACAAAGACAAAACAAATTATGAGAACCACAGAAATGAAAACGCTGAGAATGATCACGGGAACAAGGTTAAGAGACAGAACAAGAAACGCAAAAATACGCGAGGACAGCGGAGTGGGGGATGTTGTGAAGTGGGTTCGAAACCGTCGTAGGCAGTGGAGAGATCACGTGGAACGAATGGACGATGACAGACTAGCAAAAACCGTGATGAGAGAGAAACCAAACACCAAACGGCCGCCCGGACGGCCCCCCAAAAGATGGAGAGACAGCTGGATTTCGACGTCAAACGAGGATCGATGAGGCATTGTGTAGATAACAGAACTTGGTTCTATCTAGAAGAAGAAGAGAAGAGAAGATAATTGGATTTAGGGGCAAAAAATGTATAAATTATGTATTTTTTATCCTTTTAGTGTCGAGTGTCGAAGCTATCCAGCTCCCGGAGTATATATACGGATGTTAGATTCTTTCTTTTCATATAAATTTAATATCAATCACTTAAAATTTATAAAATAAACTGTTCTTTCGAATAAAAAGTGTTTCAAATCTCCCAAAAAAAAAAGACAAAAATATATATGATGTATTCTAATTATGTTTTTGGTATATTGTTGCTGATTTGCCCTGGTTTAACTACCCTTGGATCCGTTTTTTTTTTAGAAAATCTTCATACAAAAGCTCAAATTTGTTGTTACTTGTATACAGTGTGACCAGAAAATTTCGCATCTTCGCATCATATGAGATTTTTTTTATTAAAAGATTTATTCCAAATTTGATTTTGGTAACAATTTCTGCCTCGATCGAGATGAAAATTAACCAAAAAAATAGTAGTCACGTGATTAGCATTATCTGTCAAATTTTAATTTTTCTCCAAAAAAAAATTTAAAAGTGGGATTATATTTCAAAATATCGAAAAAGTTATTAAAAAAGTCCTTCTAAATGCAATTTTTAGCCCATATGCAAAATTTCAGCTGTACAGGATAATTTAGATTTTTTGCCCATTTTTTGTGAATTACACCACTGTTGCAAAATAAAACTCAATGCAACCTACATAAAACTTCTTAGTTTTGGCAATGCTTCATTCCAGAGACATTTTATTTAAAGTAGCGCCATATTAAATGTGTGTTTTTCTACAAAATCCAAATAGGGCTAGTAAAATTAGGTCACAGGTGATGCAAATTTTATAAAAGTAGCTTCATAAAATAATCATTTTTGAAAACGTAGTTTATGTCTAAAAGTAATACACATTAATATTAAGAAAATAGTTTAATTGAAAAGACTCAAATTTTCTAATTAAAAAATCATAATATAAAAATTAATTTTTATTTTATGATTAAAATTTGTTTTCCACATAATGCAGCCTTTACTGATGACACTGTGTACTTATTTGCCTTAATTATAATGTGTTTTCAAAAATAGTTATTTTATAAAGTTACCTTGTACAGGATCGAAAACAAACTTTGCATCACATATGACCAAATTATAATAACCCTATTTGGATTTTGTAGAAAAACACACATTTAATATGAGGCTACTTTAAACAAAATGTGTCTGCGATAGAGCGTTGTCAAAACTAAGAAATTTTATGTGGATTGCGTTGAGTCTTATTTTGCAACAGTGGTGCAATTTACAAAAAAAAAATGAGCAAAAATCTAAATTACCTTATACAGCTGAAATTTTGCATATGAACTAAAAATTGCATTTAAAAATACTTTTTCTAATAACTTTTTTCGATATTTTGAGATATAATATCACTTTTGAATTTTTTTTGGAAAAAAAATAAAATTTGACAGATAATTCTAATCACGCGACTACTATTTTTTTGGTTAAATTTCATCTCGATCGTAGCAGAAATTGTTGCCTAAGTCAAATTTAGAATAAAGCTATTAATTAAAAAAATCCTTTATGATGCGACCTTTACTGATCACACTGTATAAGTCAAATATTGACTTATTTCTAAAAGCTTATACACCGCAACATCGATAATATTAACTATGACGAACAATACTATCGACGACAAATCTTTTTAGTTTCCTTTGAATAATACTTCCTCTGGTAAAATTTGAATTACTCTTTTATACATATGCGCAGTACAGATATTATAAACAATGTAAGTACAATACGTAACTCAAATCACAGTCTAAAATAACAGAAGAATCGTTCTTCACGTCATCGGTCATATTTAGAAAACAGAAAACATCGTCCACAACTCTTTTCACCTGTGTCCAATTCATCACTTGTTCCTTTACGTCAAACGCGGACTAGGCGATCGCATTCCCCTAGACGGCGAGGATAAATGTGGCGGGGGCGGGGGAGGTGGCTGAGGTAATAGTCCTAAAGGTGGCATGGGGGGCCGTGCTCCCAATAGCGATGCCAGCGGGTGCGCTCCTGGCGCGAAGTAGCCCTGTAGCGCCGGATGGGGGTACAGTGCATGATGATGTCGCGTCAGCGATGCCATTTTGAGCTTTTCCAATTCGGCTTCCTGAAGTCGTTTCGCTTTTGCTCGGCGATTTTGGAACCAGATTTTCACCTGCAAGAGAAATTATTTATTACTAAAAAGAGCAATCCTAGAAATTTTATTTACTAACTAATTTGTTTGATGGGTAAAGAAACCTTAAGTGCTTTTTTAAACCATAACAAATATTGAACTGTATCGAATACAATATAGTTCAAAAAATGTAAGAAAACCCTTATAATAATATTTTTATGCTGAAATCACATGCAAGCGCTCAGTTGTACTTGCGAAAGCGTGTGAAATAGATGTTATACGATGTAGGTATAGTATTGCTATCGGACAAAAAAATAGCAACACTCTCTTTAGATTTATAGGTTTTTTATTACATTTACCGCTGTATCTAGAAGCTTTATGAGAGAGATGGAAAAAAACTTTAAATATGAAAGTGGTAGGATTTTTTCCATATTATCTTTTAGATTCATCTAAAAAAAGGTGACATATCGTAAAGTTGAGAAACAAAATAAATTTAAATTTTTTAAATGAAGCATCTTGTATATTCTCTGCTAGAATATAAAAGTTCTTATTCTTCTGATTTCAAAAATATATAATTTAATAATAATAAAGTTAGTGTTCGGACTAGGCGTTATTTAAATATTTAACTTTGAATTATTTTTTATTAATAATTCAAAGTTAAATATTTAAATAACGGCTAGTCCAAAGACTAATGAATGATACAATAAAGCACATCTAGTCTGTATAGCGAGACAAAATTAAAAATTGGTTATGTAGTAAAAACGTGCGAAAACTCAATTAAATGATGCTTTTGAGGTTTCTAAACGTTAAAATTATTTTCATTGCAGTTTTATGTTATTTTACTTGTGTCTCCATTGGAAATCTGGAATTAGGTTCCAAAGAGGAGTCAGTTTCAAAGAGGAGTCAGCATGTTCTTTGAGACAGTTTACATGTGCCAATAAGAAATGTATACCATTAGCCTTTTTATATGATGGCGAAAATGACTGCGAAGATAATTCTGATGAAAATTCAATTTAATGCTCAAAAACTGTAACCTGTAATAAAAACGAATTTAGGTGTGGCAATGGAAAATGTATGCCAAGCCACTGGCAGTGTGATAATGACAAATACTGTAGTGACAATAGCGATGGGGATGAGCATTTATGTCAACAAAAAGTATGTGGAGCAAACGAATTTAGCTTCAAGTCTGCTCTAGGAGAGTGCGTACCACTAACATGGATGTGCGAAGATAATCCAGATTGTTCAGATGGCAGTGATGAAAAGTCTTGCAATGAAATCTGTCGAGCTGATTAATTCACCTGTAAAAATGGTAAATGCATGCAAAAACGTTGGGTCTGTGATGCAGATAATGATTGTGGAAATAATTCGGATGAAGCAGATTGTCCTGCTGTAGGCTGTGCTCCTGGATCAGAGTTTCAGTATAGCGAACGGTTCTGCGTGCCAGGAAAATGGAGATGCGATGGGGAATAAGATTGTTTAGATGGGCGGGATGAACAAGGTTGTCCGCCCTGACCACATCCCACTGTGTGTCTTCCATCAGAACATTAATGTAGTGACAGGATTACATGTGTTCATAAAGGTTGGCTTTGTGATGGTACAAAATATTATCCGGATGGATCTGATAAAGCATCTGCCCATTGCTTCAATGTAACTTGTAGACCTGATCAGTTCCAGTGTGCCGACCGTTCCTGTATACCCGGTGCTTTGTTATGTGATGGACACTCTGATTGCACCGATGGAAGTGATGAACGTGATTGCGAAGCACCTGTTTCTACTTGTGATCCGACTACTCACTTTTCTTGTGGTCCAGGGGGACCATGCATATCTTTAGCTCGTGTATGTGATGGAAAACTCGATTGTCCAGCATTGGAGGATGAACCCCGCGGAAAATGTAGCATAAATGAATGTGCACATGATAATGGCGGGTGTGCACATAGCTGTGTAGATACTTCAGCGGGTTTCCGGTGCGAATACCAACATGGTATCGCATTAGCAGTCGACAATCGTACTTGTCGTGATGTAGACGAATGTCAAGGAGAGAGAAGTTGTTCCCAGATTTGTCGTAATGACAAGGGAGGCTTTAAATGTGAATGTATGGTAGGTATGCAAGAGATCCAAGAGATCATACACGATGTAAAGCAATAGAAGGCCATGCATCTTTACTTTTTGCCCGTCGTAGAGATAACCGAAAAATTTCTTTAGATCATCATGAAATGACTAGCATCGTTAATGAAACAAATTCTAACTTTATTATTATTAAATTATATATTTTTGAAATCAGAAGGATAAGAACTTTTATTCTAACACCACCTCCTTTAGGAGGTGGCCTGAAAAAAAAAGTGCTTTGTTTTAATTTGCATTGTGACGTTTTAATATGATTTGGAATTATATTAACTAATATACGTTTTTAAACTGGCATAGAAAACATTTAAACGCCGATTATTTTGAAAAAGAAAACATCAGATAATTTGTCTTGAAAATAATTGTAATAACAGGAGTAATAGTAAAAAGATTAACAAGTAGATCTTTTTCAGTATTCTGAAATATTGGGCACCCAATAGCACTAACACACAAAATAAATTAGATAAATCTCTATACATTTTCAACACATCCTTAACGATTATTAATATATATAAAAATAATTTCTCACATTTTATGATCAATACAATTTGAAATAAAATCTCTGTGGTCTTGGTTAAGCCATGTTACTGTGCGTTCAATTTTTTTCCTTAATATTTCTATATTTTGGGATCTTTTATTATAAATTTTATTTTTTAATAAAATTTTTATAAAAAAAGAAATTCCCTTGAGATACACTGCTGAAAATTAAACAACAGAGTGCAAGTTAGCATAAAAAATTTCATTAATTTGGAACGAAGCAAAAACATTTTGTTAGAAAAACGTGTTTGTTCGGTATTTTTACGTAAATTTTAAGTAAGTACGTCAATAAATATTTGGATAGCTGTCAACACACCAAATTTTTGAAATGCGTTATATGTTATATGCAAACATTTGTCGTCAAATTCTAAAGTATCACAGAATTAATTTTAATTTTTAGATTAAATTTAATATTTAAATAATAAATCAATATTGATATCTTCAAGATCTATTATATTACCTGAAATTCAGTCATCCTGAGTTAGGAATTTAATTCAGTGGAGTATAATAGCATTTAGGGCAGATAATTTGTCTTTTTTATTCGAATAATAAAAACATATCCAGAATACAACATGAATACCGTAATATATATATATATATATATATATATATATATATATATATATATATATATATATATATATATATATCCTGGTCGTCGAGTATCATCTACTACTACAGTACTATACACTGTCAAAAAATTTAATCAAATGAAAAGTCTTAGGCGAAAAATCGGAACTGTAGTTAGAAATAAAGAAGATGATATAATTATTTTACTCTATTTTCAGGGTAATTGTTCACTCTAGTATTGCAAATAAAATATTATTAGTTGATGAAATTTTTAGAAATCCGGAAAGATCTATTTCCAATGCCGTCTCATGTTTCAATAAATCTGGATATAAAATTTACAACATAGTGCAGTTTTATAAATATTATCTTTATAAATTTATGCCAGTGCAGAATTTAACTGAAGAAAATATGATGCAGCGGTTGTAATAATGCTTAAAAATGGTACGTCATATTGGACAAGATGAGGAGTTTCTATTTAAATTTATTTCCACGACATCTGGGATGTTCAATAGAAAGAAAAAACATTATTGGGCAACTGAAGATCCCCACAAAATACCGGTCGTTTAGTGTGGCATGTGGCCCCTAGGATTATTGGGCCAATTATTTTAAATGAAAGTTTAAATGTTGAGTGATATATAAATTTAATTGAAAATAATGTATAAGATTATTTAGAGAATATCCCAGTTCAGCAATACACCAATCTGATTTGGCAACAAGACGTCGCACAGCCGCACAATGTGGTGCCCGTTACTGAGTACCTTAACAACCGATATAACTTTTGGATTAGAAGGCATAATTCAATTAGTTGGCCGGCCAATTGCTCAGATTTGAGTCCATTAGATATATTTTGTGGAGATTTTTAACCGACTTCTAAAAGAAGGAGGTTCTCAATTCGTCGACTATGTATGTTTTTTTACGTATGTACACCGATTACTCCGGAACGGCAGCACCGATTTGAATGAAATTTTTTACGTTATGTTCAGGAAGTTCCTGCGGTGGTCCCATATTTTTTAGATGAAACTGGTGCAGTAAAATCCAAGATGGCGCTGACAATATGGCGGCCAAAAAAATTAATTTTGTCCGATTCTCTCCAAAATTGGTATGGAGGAATTTTCGGGGTTGTATCCAACGAATCTGAAATTATTTTTAAAAAATTCAATATGGCGGATCCAATATGGCGGACGAAAAAATCAATTATGTCCGATTTTCTCCAAAATTGGTACGGGGGAGTTTTCGGGATCGCATATGACGAATCTAAAATTATTTTAAAAAAATTCAATATGGCGGATCCAATATGGCGGACGAAAAAATCTAATTTGTTCGATTTTCTCCAAAATTGGTATGAAGAAGTTTTCGGGATCTCACATAACGAATCCGAAATTATTTTTAAAAAATTCAATATGGCGGATCCAATATGTTGGATAAAAAAATTTAATTTTGTCCAATTTTCTCCAAAATTGGTATGGGGGAGTTTTCGAAGACGCACATAACGAATTCAAAGTATTTTTAAAAAATTAAATATGGCGGATCCAATATGGCGGAACAAAAAATCAATTTTGTCCAATTTTCTCCAAAATTGGTATGGGGGAGTTTTCGGAGTCTCACATATCGAATCTGAAATTATTTTTTAAAAATTCAATATGGCATATCCAATATAGTGGGTAAAAAATTAATTTCGTCCGATTTTTTTTTATCTGTTTGTAGAGTCAGACCTATTTACTAGTTTCTTTTAATTGTAATGAAAACGCCACATTACATCCTGACATTGATAGTGTTACCTAGGTTTTTAAATCTAAGTATCATCATAAACTGGATTTTTATAGTTTAAGTGCAGATTATCATGGATCTATGCCTAAATTTTAATATACTCTACATAAGATTTACTTAATTTGTATGAAAAAATATTGTAAAGATAAGTCTTGTTTTTGAAATTAATAAGCTCGAGCAAGTCACAACGCAAGAAGGTGTGTACTAAGGATGTTGCGAGAAATGATAAGTTTCGAGACGAGATGAGAAATTGAGTCCAAGAGTAAAAAGAGATTGTAATAATTTTGTTGAGTAATAAACATTTTAAAAATCATAAACTATTAATCAGATCGAATCTGAAAAAATCAAAAGCAATTTAAAAATTAACACGTGTAAATAAAACTAGCTGTTTTATTTACACATGCCAACCTGGTAATAAATTCTTAAGTAAAAACTATTTCAGAACCATTTTTAGCGTTGTTGGCTACTAAAATGTGAAACTTAATGTACCCAAAGTCTAGATTTAATGTTTACATTTCGCTCAAACGAAAAAATGACTTTTATTAGCTTCATCGAAATAGCATTAATCGAGAATAAATTTTCCGACAAACCAAATTATTTTCTATAATATACTCTAAGATTGACATTTAAGGAGATACAATGGGAAAAACGTTTAGAAAATGCTCTCTTTCACATTTTTCACGCTTCGGCTTCATCTTTTCAGAAAAGTGCAACAGATCAATTATCATTGCTGGTATTATCCCGGTGTGGTTGATTCAGAAAATAAAACTATTTTCTTTTACAGCAAATCCTGGTTATTTTTGCTACTAATTCGACTGAGCTAGTAGGCTAGAATAGAAAAGAATGGTCTGCCAAACGTGCGACCACAACGAGACAGGGTCTAGGCACTTCTTATAAGAGAATTGAGACGGTATTTTTAGTTGGCGAACATTTCAATAGATGGCGCCAATGCGTAAAAAAAGCAGTGTATTATATGTTAAACAGTAGCGTTTATATACTGGATTTGCAATACACCCCCGAAAAGAGGTAAAACCTACTCATATATAGAAAATTCGAATCAAAATAGCAATGTCAGCCGAAAAAACTCGAAACACCTCTGTTTGGTTATTGATAAAAAACTACACTGGGTTCGATATAATACTTATAAATTACCCCTATAGAATTGAGATAAACTAACCCTAAGCTTAAAGGACTCGGAGAGACAAGATAAAACCTTAAATCTAGCAGAATCCTATTTTTCATGGATATCATGATTGGCTGAAATTGCGTAGTACTTTCAAATAGATCTAGAATTTTACATACTATCAATATCCTGCAGTCTACTCTCAGAAGAGAGAAAAACTACCCCAATTTAAGACTTAAAAGGGGAAAAGCTGCAGTGATTTATCGAGGACTCCACAATGATATAATCAATAAATTTTATTTATACGACCTACAAGAGTAATTTTCATACCATTTTTATATAAATCCTAAGTTAAAACAACTATAAATAAACATAAGAATATCTGGAATATTTTTTTTTATTTTTGTGTCTTAAGGGGCGGAAAACAGCTGATCTTTATCCATCTCTTTGTTTTTCACATAATTTTTATATTACGTCATGAACGTGGATCAAATGATTTTTCTGTAGGTAGCTGCAAGTAGGCGAACTTTTCACCAGAAGGCGCAGAACGCAATAACAAAAATTAGTAGTGACTGGCCTTTCCATTCTCGCCTTATTTAACCTATGCAAATGGTACGCATCCTTAAATGTGGCGTTTTTGAAATACTTTTTGTTGAGACCTGCAAATTCGGGCAGTAATATAAATTTTATAAAACTATCAATTTACGAACCATTTGTTTAAAGCTTACAGGTCACCAAGAAAAAATAGTTCACTGAAATTGTTAATTTGAAATCGTAAAAATGAGTTCCAAACCACAAATCTGTTAAGCTTTGGAGCGAAGATAACAGTACCAAAATAAGAAAATTGTATCCTTACCTGCGTCTCTGTTAACCGCAAGGAACTTGAAAATTCAGCTCTTTCTGCTATACTAAGGTATTGTTTATCCCTAAATTTCTTTTCTAATGCTAAAAGTTGTTGCGTGGTAAAAGGCGTCCTGGGTTTTCTATTGGGCTTATGCTTTCGTAAATTACATTTCAGTTTGGGTGGCTCGCCATTTGATTCTACTGAAACAAAAGAAACATTTTGAATCGGTCACTAAAAAGAATCTCCTACAATTATTAATAAATAAATCTGTTCATTATTTTTAAGAAGCCTTTTTGAAAATAATTAGATCCAAAATATTTGGCATTATATATTTTTTTTTCCGAGGTAAGCATATTGTGGACAATCTTACAGTATGACAACTATATTTATTATAAGTTTAAGGTACTCATAGGCACCATGCTTACATAGTATTGTAAAAACATATGCACGATTAAAATCATTAATTACATAGTCTATGAATGTATAAAATAAGATTAAACCAATTGAATTGAAATTTGACACACAAGTAGAATAAGTTTCTTCTACTGAACGTTGCTAGGCAACGGAAAGTCAGTTGTTTCTGTCATAGCTAGGTAGACTGATTTTTATATTTTTAAACTTATTTTCAAGTTAACTTCATCTATTAAATATTAGCTATTTATTTTTCTTAAAATTATAATCAGAAATGTCAAGAAAATAATTTCCATGTTAAATAATTAATCTTAATTGTTTATTAACCTGCACTAGACAAATTGCTTAATAAGCATTAATTTGCAGTAAAATTATATATTAATTAAACAGTGAGAAAAGTCATATATCAAACAAAGCGGGATAAAAATGATAAATCTAATTCAATCGCAACATTAACAGGTTTATAAGTGAAAATTGGTGATTATTAGCTTTTAAGCCTTGACTTAAATTATTTTCATTTACAATGTTTTTTCTTATAATTAAGGATAAATTGCATGACTGGTGTTTCTGTTAGTAATAGAAGGAGGGTTATCTCTTTAAGTATAAGATTATGTTCGCTGATGAATGTTACCACCATTGATACAAACTGCATAATGAATGAATATTATGCGCTCATCATATAAAAAAATTACTCATGTAAATATAGTTTACTAAAGTCAATGGGGACAATTCGGCTAAAATATTTTCAAGATGGTTACACTTCCGGTTACACCGAAAGTTGATGCTTTGTTGCTGATTTGAAATAGAACACCTATAGATTCTATGCTAAATTACAGACATATTTCATGTATAATATTCAATACTTAACTCTAACTGTTTTTGACACATTTTAAATTTTATGTCAAAAACGGCGTTTGCAGGTCTAAACATAACTATTACTTTCTCCTATATGAAAGTCTATATTATTTCATTGGGATTGGTTTCCTTCTAGAAGGAAATCTTCTTTAGTGTACTATATGAAACGTAAATCCCCTATTTTTATAATGTTATCTTATTTAGCGTTAAAAATAAGTGTGAGTTCGAATAGCTCCACAAATAGGACTCTCGAAGAGCTCAATACATTGAATTCAGTTGAAACACAACTTCCTCCATTATTTAATATCTTTGATTCAACACATACAGATACTGATTTACCTTTACAGTCCACATATTAACAAGCCTGTATTATGAAAAATAATAAAGTTATTCTAATTGTTTATATGTAAAAAAAACACTTCTATTATATATATATATATATATATATATATATATATATATATATATATATATACCGGGTGTCAACGAATCT
Source organism: Diaprepes abbreviatus (assembly GCA_034092305.1). Taxonomy (NCBI): domain Eukaryota; kingdom Metazoa; phylum Arthropoda; class Insecta; order Coleoptera; family Curculionidae; genus Diaprepes; species Diaprepes abbreviatus. The sequence continues at coordinate 202,004 of JASJET010000500.1, read as the reverse complement.
ATTAGACAAGTCATAATTTCCAGAGTATTATGTGTATCAAAATGAGAATTGGTACAGGTAAATGGTATGTGAAGGGGAGAGTTTTCGCATATTTTCCCCTTTCCGGCCACTTCCGGTTTCACCGAAAATGGCCCCGGTTTTGAATTTTTAAATGGAACACCCTGTATACTTTAACATTTTTGGATTTCTGAGACAATTCTAGATCAGAATGTGACATTTTAAAAACTTTTTACGTCTACTTCATTTTTTTAGAGCCACTTTTAAAATTGCATCTAGGTGGCCATGATCGGACGCAAACTAATCTAACGGCCTTAGGTGATGTCAAAAAAATACAATCGCAAAGTTTTAGTGACTGAAGCACTTTTTTCCCACAATTCGTTTTTCTTTCGACTTATAAGTTTTCGTATCTTTTTTTTTTGTGATTCTTTATATTCTTCCTTAGCGGTATTTGTTTTTTTGTTCAGGTATATATTGTGTTTATGTCTTTTATGTTTTATTTTCGTTTCAATTTCTGCGTCCTACCAGTATGGTTTTCTCCGTTCTTTTTCCTTTTCTTTTGTTCCTAAAGCTTCCCTTGTAGCATCCCGGATACTCTCTTTTATTAGGTTGTAAGTCGTGTTCTGGTCACTTGGTTGGGTATGTGTTAGTTTTTCTAGATTTCCATCAAGCCTGGGTTGATACAGTTTTTTAACGCTTTCGTGGTCCAAACGTTCTAGGTTGTACTTCTCCTGTTCCATCATTTCCAAGTTGTCTTCAGTGTCATTAATGGTTCGATCTTCGATTTAAATGCGTAGTGGTCACTTCCGCATGTGGCCCCTCTATATACCCTGACATCTTGCACAGTTAGCTTGGTTTTCTTCTTCAAGTGTCTTCTCAATTACGGAGATTGGCAATCATAATAGCTATTTTAATTTTTGAGGCAGTTGCTCTAAATAGTTGTTTTGAACTGCATCCAAACCATTCTCTAAGGTTTGTTAGCCATGAAATTCTTCGTCGTCCCACGCCTCTTCTGCCACTTATTTTGCCCTGGATTATGAGCCGTAAGATGCTGTATTTTTCTCCTCGCATAATGTGTCCGAAATATTGCAGTTTTCTCTGTTTTACTGTTATCTCGACTTCCTTTTCTTTCCCCATTCTTCTAAACACTTCGGCGTTCGTAACTCGATCCACCCACCAAATCCTCTGAATTCTTCTATAGGTCCACATTTCAAAAGAGTTAAGTCTTCTCATTGCCTCTCGATTCAGTGTCCATGCTTCCATTCCATAATATAGAACACTATATACGTAACATTTGGTCAGTCGTATTTTCAGGGCTAACGTTAGATCTTTGCTGCAGATAACCTTTTTCATTCAAATAAAGTTGGCACGTGCTTTCTCGATTCTGATTTTTATTTCGACGGTATAGTCATTATTTTCTGTTATTAGGGTTCCCAAGTAAGTGTACTTCTTAACTCTTTCTATGTGCTGGCCGCCTACCATTAGGGTTTCATTATTATTGGTGTTGTTTTTACTAATTATCATGAACTTGGTCTTTTTAGTGTTAAGAGAGAGTCCATATTCTTTACTAACTTTTAATATTTTATTCATTATCTTTTCCAGGTCTTTCAAACTATCAGCTATTATTACGGTGTCAGCTGCATACCTAATATTGTTGATTAAAATTCCGTTTACTTTTATCTCTGCTGTTTCAGATTCAAGACTTTCCAATATGACCTCTTCAGAATAAGCGTTAAATAGTAAAGGTGACAATATACACCCTTGTCTGACTCCCCTTTGTATTTCCACATCTCCGGATATTTCCTGTCCAATTTTTACTGCCGCTCGCTGATTGTAATACAGATTTGATATCAACCTTAAATCCCTTTCATCCAAATTTTTGCTTCTGAGCTTGACCCTATCAAAAGCTTTGTTGTAATCTATCAAGCAGACATAGAGGTCCTGATTGATATCTAAGCATCTTTGAGTAAGCACATTAAAAGCAAATAATGCTTCTCTTGTACCCACCCCGTTCCGGAAGCCAAACTGTGTGTCACTAATATCCAGCTCCAATTTGGAATGTATTCTAGCGTGTACAATTTTTAAAAGTATGTGACATGAGACTGATAGTTCGATAGTCACTGCATTCTTTTGAATTTGCTTTCTCTGGTAAACATATGAATGTTGATGTTAACATTTCTCGGGGGATAGTTTAGTTAGTCCTACTAACTGATAATCATTAATTTCGAAAACTGAATCCTTCTCTTTTTATTAGTAACTATTTGTAATTGTGACTTGAACGTTTTAAGTGACCTCACATGTCCTCCATTGGATTTAAATCTCAGCTATAAGATGGCCAACCTAATTTTTGAATCCAGACCGCAACGAGGTAATTAGTTACCAATTCAGCCGCATGTAATCGTGCCAAAAAGTATTGTTAACGGAAACGTATCTAGTAAATATCAAAACGTTTAATTTATAATATATTCAAATGGAAATTATTTCAAATGATACCCATGTACAGTCAATTTAGGTAAAAAATAAATTTGACAGTAAATTACTACGTTGTCTCAATTAAACAAATTGCTGATTCTGCAATTTACAATAACAACTCATCACGCTAATGACAGAAACAATTAAAGTAATACATCAAACAAACCTGGACAAAAAAGTAATGATCTAATTAAACGGTATCATTAAAACTAATGATAGTTTAGTTCAGGCAAATTCTATAATAATAATTCTTTAGTTTATGGCAATTATCTGATAATTAGTCTATGTTAATACTATCAATTATTATTTTAGCAATATCCGCTGACGGACATAAGAAAATTACAGTGTTTCGTTTTATGATCAATTTTTATTGAGTGTAAACTGATACAAGAAAATAGACTTTCGTCAATAAAAAAAAATGTAACATTGGTTTTTTTGCTGAAATATGTTCATTTCGGCATCCAATAAAACATATCTCGATGGTAAAAATGGCAGACCAAGAATGATCACGATTTTTGGTTTTTTGAGTTTATTCCGAGTAACGGAAGAAGTACGCACACAAGCCAATAAGGCGGCCATGATATCAGGCCAACTAAGAGACATCATCTGGAACAATAAACATATGACGGTTGAGAGCAAAGCAAGAATTTACAAGGTCTGTGTAAGACCGATACTGACCTACGGCGCAGAAACAAGAAATGAAACAACAAAGACAAAACAAATTATGAGAACCACAGAAATGAAAACGCTGAGAATGATCACGGGAACAAGTTTAAGAGATAGAATAAGAAACGCAAAAATACGCGAGGACAGCGGAGTGGGGGATGTTGTGAAGTGGGTTCGAAACCGTCGTAGGCAGTGGAGAGATAACGTGGAACGAATAGACGATGACAGACTAGCAAAAACCGTGATGAGAGAGAAACCAAACACCAATTGGCCGCCTGGACGGCCCCCCAAAAGATGGAGAGACAGCTGGATTTCGACGTCAAACGAGGATCGATGAGGCATTGTGTAGATAACAGAACTTGGTTCTACCTAGAAGAAGAAGAAGAAGAGTTTATTTCGAAAAGTAAAAGTTGTATCGAAAAATATTTCAAATAAAAGTTATAGAGATTAAAAAACTTATCGATTCATATAAGTTATAGGTGGCGCCACTAGTTATCGAGATATATTTTTTTTTGACAAAATTTACGATTTTCATTTTTTTTAAAGATATTTATTAACAAATTACCGATTTAAAATTTAACATAAATATAGGTATTATCGTTCTAAAAAGTATGTCAAACCCGGAATCTGTGAGTTTTTTATTTTCCGAGAAATTCGATGTCAAAGTGGAAAATTCAACTTCAATTTTCCACTTTCGTAATTAAGATACAATGCTCAATTTTAATGGAAATTGTTTGTATTGTTTTATATTTTGAAGCTCTATTAAAAAAAAAAATTGGCCAAGAAATTTTTCAAAAACCATTTTTTGCACCAAAAATATTGCGATAACTTTTCACCGTATGGAAATAAATTTCTTTTAATGCGTGCATTAGATTTAGATGTATCATTTTCGATCTCAAAAAAAATTTAATTTTGAATGAAAAAAACTTTTTTTTTTCAAAAATTCATAATGGCGTGGCAAATGAATATTAAGGGCTCAAATTTGCAGAAAATAGTTTCTAATACAGGGTGTCTCAAAAGAAAGTACACATTTGATTTGCTTATTGCGTGAACGCAACTATTCCGAGCGGCGCGGGGGGTATGTCAATCGGTAGCCTGGCTCTTAGGAATTTAGTCGCTATGGAGCGTTTCTCGGTAGAGGACCGTGCTTTGTGCGTACGTGAGTTTTACAAAAACGGTAATTCGGCGACTGTAGCGCGTAGAAAATTCTGCCATTTTCGACATATTCGTCACTTAAATGATGCGCCAAGCGCTCGGCTTTTTGGAAAATGGGTCCAGAAGTTTGAAGAGACCGGTTCAACACTAGATAAACCAAAATCCGGGCGTCCGAGGTCTTCGGGAACGGTCGAAAACGTAGAGAGTGTTACTCAGTCTGTTCGTGACGACCCAAACGTTTCGATTCGTAAGCGTGCTGTTGCTTTAAATGTGCATAGGTCATCATTATTCCGCATTTTACACAAAGATTTAAAGCTGAACCCCTATAAAATTCAATTGGTGCAAGAATTGAAGCCTTAGGATGCTGGTCAGAGGCTTGACTTCGTAAACCAGATAACTGAATGCTTTTCAACGTTTACCAACATCTTCTTTTCGGATGAAGCCCATTTTCATCTTAATGGTCATATAAACAAGCAAAATTGTCGCTATTGGAGTCCAAACAATCCAAAACACAAACATCAGAAACCTCTACATTCGCCGAAAGTGACTATATGGGCTGCGATGTCGGCGCGAGGAATTATCGGCCCGTACTTTTTTGAAGATGAAAGGGAACCCACAGTAACAGTGACTTCAGAGCGGTATGTGGAGATGTTAGACGACTTCTTCGTGCCTGAACTGCAAAATTTTCCTGGCTATAACTAAAGAACATGGTTCCAGCAAGACGGAGCAACTTCACACACGTCCAACATGTCTCTGCCACGAGGGCGTGAAATTTTTCCTGGCAAATTGATCTCAAAGAAAGGTGACATAAGTTGGCCTCAACGCAGGCGCGAATCCAAGGGGGGGGGCGGTGGGGGCGATCGCCCCCCCCCAAGAGCTTTGAGTTCAGGAAAATAGACCCGATTTTGCCTCTTATACTATAGTTTATTCAAGAACTAGAGAGAGTTTTTCATTTTTTACCTTTTTTTTTCTTCGCAAATGACCTGTGTTCTGTAGGCCGGTGTCTTTGGCAAAATCTGTTAGACACATATATTTTTCATAGGAATGGGTTAGAAATTTTATAATCAAAAATACTGGTCTATAATAATGGACTATTTGGGTTGGATAGCAATAGATATTTGGATGTGTGAAGTGTTAAAAAGGATTTTAATCCTTGTCATAGGCATCGGAAGGCGTCAAAAGAAGGTCTATTTATCACTAAATATTTATGGCATAAAGTATTATTTCAATAATAAACTTAAAATAAAATTTTTTATAATATTATTTTATTTCTTATGATTTTATAATAATTCACATATATTAGAAAATATAGATAATTTTGACATATTTAACACAAATCACAACTGTAGTTTTATTATTTTTAATTTTGGCATAGAAACCGTTTTAGGCACATTCAGACTAAAACGTAGCCTTTTTCTCTCAAAAAATTCTATGTTATAATTTAAATACTTACAAAATACCCATTATCAAAAATATAAGAAGTTAAACATATATAAAAAAAATAAATTCGTCAATATAATATTAAAATTTTTTGGGGCTATCGGTCATTTTATTATTAATTAAAAACATTTTTGGGATATTTGACATTTCAGTTTATTTATTTCTTAAACCATCTGCAGAATTACAAGTTAAACACTAAAAAGGGATTCAAATGTCATTAATTTTTATATGTATGTTACGCTGGTAAACATTACGTATCTTATTCGTCATCAAAGTCAGTGAAGCTATCTTCGCTCAAATTAATTATAATTGATTCCTTTCTCACCGATCATGAGATTGAGTTTCCACATTTTCTTTTATTCTTTTATTATATGGATTTTTCGCAATTATTTGCAGTAACTTTATTCAAAAAAATCTTTCAAAAGTCCAGTTAAAATATTAATTTTTTAAGTTGTGTTATTTCCAGCAACTCTACCTTTTATTTGAGAGAGATATTTCCTTCACCAACGGACATTTTCCGGACGATCTATAAGAACAGATTTCCTATCTGGTTTTTCCCAACAAAAATTAAGTTCTCTGAGCAATTTCCAGAGCTCAGTTCTTTTAATTTCAGGCAAATATCGATCTTCATTGATTTTAGTTAGAATTTTGTCGACGGTTGAGATCTGCTTCTCATAATAAAATGTATGTACAACTCCTTTTATTATAGTTTACATCTCTTCTTCCAACGAGGTTTTTCGTCTGCCTGTGATCGAATAAAGCTTGGAATTACTAACAATCCCAGTCGTTTTTTTCTCCGTCAGTGTTCGGTACATGATAGATTTTCGAACTCCTGTTATATTGGAATACATCTCAACAGAGCTTTTAACATTATTATCTAGATATTAATATCTTAAGGCATCATAAACATTCATCGTAATAAGTTTTTCGTTGAGGAAAAAATGCCCTCCATCTTTTGGGTATCTCACTAATCTCAAATACTATATAAAAACAAGCACAAACAAAATAAATCTTTAAGGACACACTGTAAGGTGTACTTTGCTTCCTGACAGAAATTAAATTGAATTATCAGAAATTTTATTGTTGCAGTAAATTTATAAAAGCTTATAATATTTAAATATAATTAAATGCAGGCAGTTCTTAGTTACCGGGGGCGCTGAAGCAGGTACGTTGGAGGTTTCGGTAACAGTTTTATTACTCTCTCTAGTTCTTGAATAGAGTATAGGAATGTGTATGCTTGCGATCGCCCCTCCCCTTCCCAAGGGCTTTGAGTTCAGGAACATAGAACCGATTCTGCCTTTTATATTAGGAATGTGTATGCTGCTGGCACCCCCCCCCCCCCCGTTTTTTTGCGATAGCACTCCCCCCCCCCCAGGAGCTTTGAACTCAGGAAAATAGACCCGATTCTGCCTCTTATACAAGGAATGTGTATGTTGATCGCATCTTCCCACCCCCTGTCGGAAATTTGTTTTTTCTTGTGATCGCCCCCCCCTCTCCAAGAGTTTCAAATTCAAAAAAATAGCCCCGTTCCTGCCTTTTACACTAGAAATGGAAATGTTTCTGGTGTCCCCCCCCCCGGGGACAACTTGCTCGCGCTTACCATACTGTACTTTTGTGATATCACCGCCCCCCCCAAGGAGAGAGGCTGGATCCGCCCCTGCCTCAACGCAGTCCTGATTTATCACCTATGGACTTTTTCCTATGGGGTTATGTCAAATCAAAAGTTTACGTCAACAAACCGACTTCCCTGGCACAATTAAAAGAAAATATCCGCAACGAAATGGCAGACATCACGGAGAATACCTGCCGAGCCGTCATGGGCAATTTTAGTGCTCGATTAAATGAATGCCGTGAGCGCAATGGATTACATTTGGACGATATCATTTTTAAAAAATAAATTCCCAAACAATGTATTTTAATATGTAATAAACATTTTTTCAATAAAGTCCTGACTTTTTTTTAAATAGATTTTTTAAATGTGAACTTTCTTTTGAGACACCCTGTACTTGTACTCTACCTGTGATTTTTTTTTGGATCCAAGAAATACACTTCCATACGATCTGTGAACCTTTGAAAATTGGGCCTAATCTAATCGAAAATAGCACAAATAATATTTATAATATTGATGTTGTTTTATTAATTTATATGATAGTAACAATTTGTTTAGTCATATTAATTATTAATTTATTTATTAATAAAATTTTTACAAAAAATTATAGAGAAAATCATACAAATATTCAATTATATATATATATATATATATATATATATATATATATATATATATATATATATATATATATATATATATATATATATATAAATTTGTCCTAATACAAACTTATAAAATTAAAGAGCATAGTTTTGTTAATAAACTATTAATGTATTATTAATTATTTATATGATTTGCTTATAGACATTTTCGTAAACATTTTGTTAACAAATTATTAGGTAATAATAATATAAAGGAAAAAAAACAGTATAATATGTAATATATAATTGAATATTTGTATGATTTTGTCTATAATTTTTTGTAAAAATTTTGTTAATAAACTGTTAGATAATAATAATATAAAGGAAAAAGAACAGTTGAATATGTAATATATAAATTAATATTTGCGTGATTTTCTTTATAATTTTTTGTGAAAATTTTGTCAATAAACAAATTAATAATTAATAAAACAGCATCAATATTATAAATATTACTTGAGATGCGCAAGTTTCCTTGAAAAGCCAATGAACAATGGAAACACGCCGACAGGGGCCTGCAGCAGGTATTTTCGATTAGATTCGGCCCAATTTTCGAAGGTTCACAGATCGTATGGAAGTACAAGTATTAAAAAGCATCTTTTGCAAATTTGAGCCCTTAATATTCATTTGCCACGCCATTACGAATTTTTTAAAAAAAAATGTTTTTTTTATCCAAAATTAATTTTTTTTTGATCGAAAATAATACATCTAAATCCAATGCAAGCATTAAAAAAATTTTATCTCCATCCGGTGAAAAGTTATCGCAATTTTTTTGGTGCAAAAATTGGTTTTTGCAAAATTTTTCGGTCCGCAATTAAAAAAAAAATTTTTTTTAATACATCTTCAAAATATAAAACAATACAAACAATTTCCATTAAAACTGAGCATTGTATCTTAATTAGGAAAGAGGAAAATTGAGGTTGAATTTTCAACTTTGACATCGAATTTCTCGGAAAATAAAAAACTTACAGATTCCGGCTTTGACATACTTTTTTAGAATGATAATACTTATACTTATATTAGATTTCAAATCGGTAATTTGTTAATAAATGTCTTATTTAAAAAAAAAACAAAAATCGTAAATTTTGTTGAAAAAAAAATATCTCGATAACTAGTGGCGCCACCTATAACTTATATTATATGAATCGATGGGTTTTTTAATTCTCTATAACTTTTGTTTGAAATATTTTTCGATACAACATTTACTTTTCGAGAAAACTTAAAAAACCGAAAATCGTGACCATTTTAAGTCCGACATTTTTTTTCACAGGTCTTTTAGAGTTACTATCTAGATATGTTGTATAGAATGCTGAAATGGACACATTCCAGCAAAAAAATCAATATTACTTTTTTGTTACTGACGAAAGTCCATTTTCCATGGAGTATATGGTGTCTCGGACATAAAGAACAAAACTTTGGAGCTCTTTTCTTGACCTTCGCGATTTTTCAGGGTCTAGCGTTTGTTTTTTTGAGCCTTGTCTTTATATATTCTTTTATAACCATTTTTTCCTTTTCAATACTTATTGTGTTGGAGCCTAAATTACTATGAAAAAAAATTATTTATATTTGTTTGAAAAGAATATTTTTTTATGACTCTTCCAGGCATTTACAGTTATAGCTATGACACCAGCTTTTAGTTTGTGCCTCATAAAATATCCTGTTTCTGTAATCTTCATTCATAATAACTACAAAGTACAAACACTTATGAGCTGTATTTGGCCCATTGGAACTAAATTGCCCTCATATTGCAATATCCGCAACTTGAAACGGTTTATAAAAAGCTCATTATATCATATGTAGCCAATTATTTTTACTGTTACTTGTATAGAAATTCATATAAATTATTTATTATTTTAATTTACTTAAATTAATATACCCTTCTTTAATCCGGAAGATATTAAACGTATGTTCATTTTCTGAAGGTTAGTTGAAAAAGAGAAGCAAACTTAATGTTTAATAAATTATATTTCTGTACAGGGTGAGTCAACGATTGGATGAAGTAGGTTTGTGCCTTTTCGGTGAAATTAACAAAGAAACTATATTTATTGTTTGATACAGTCTATTTTTACGCAGATTTTAAAAATATTTAGGACTCTACAGGGTGAGCCAAAAAACTAGGACAGCATAAAGTTGTATTTTTTTAAATAGAACACCCTATATACGAATCGTATTTTCGATTTAGCTTATAATTTTAAACCTTTTTTATTAAGGGTTTACTATAACAAAACTTTATAGTTTCTGAGATAATTAAGTTTAAAGAAAAAAAGTCACATTTTCAAGCATCAATTCAATCCTAAATAACGTTTTCAATTTTGTGACAAATATATTCAAATTTGGAATTTAGCAAGGCCAAGGACAAGTTAACATAATTTTTACCTAATATTTGCAATAAAAGCTACAGGGTGTTGAACACATCGGCTCAAATTTGAACAAGTTTAAATGAATAAATATCTTTTTTTTAAATGGTACACCCTGTATATTTTCATGTTATTTAATAGAGTAATAAAAACCCTAAAAGTTTTGTTCAATATATTCTATACCTATTTATAATATTTTTTGAGATATTTCAGTTTTTCTTATTTTCCAAGCTTTTTTACAGAAATAGTCTTCATTATCATAGTAGCCATGGCAAAAACAATGTAAAAGAACATTTTTCTGTGTGTCAAATTTATAACCGCAATCGCTTCTTTTGGTTTTTATGTAGTGTAGTTTGGTTTTTTTTTTGCATTCATCTTATTTTATTTTCCAAAGAATGAGTTAATAGATATGATTTATACAATAGGAGAGGCTCAAAAAAATTGCCTTCTTGCTTAAAGAATTTACAAAATGAAGTATCCTGATCGACGCCAGCCTAATACCCATACTTTTCAAAACTTAATGCAAAGATTTGATTCTTCTGGTACTGTTGATTATCCAAAACGTAAAGTGGTCAACAAATCAGTAACTAATGAAGAAAAAGAACTACAAGTATTGTCAAATGTTCAGGAAAATCCTTATATTGGTAGCCGTCAGTTAGCAGCATTATGTGAAACATCACAATCCACCGCTAATCGTACTACCAAGAAATATAGGTATCATCCATATCACATGGAATTACACCAAGAATTGCATGGACAGAATTTTGAAAGTCGTGTAAACTTTTGTCGTACAATAAATGCGGAGATTCAATTAAATCCAAATTTATTATGCAAGGTAATATTTAGTCATGAAGCTACTTTTAGAAGTAACGGTGCAGTAAATAGACGCAACATGCATTATTATGCCACAGAAAACCCATTTTGGATTAGAGAGGTGCAACATCAAAACCACTAGTCATTAAATGTTTGGTGTGGTATTCATCATAATCGAATTATTGGACCCCACTTTTTTAATGAACCACTAAATGGCCATAGTTACCTGAACTTTCTACAAGAAGAACTACCTCAACTGCTTCAAGGTCTCGATAGGGATGAGCTCGACAGTATGTGGTTCCAGCACGATGGTGCGCCTCCGCATTACCATCGTGAAGTTCCAGGACCAACGATATCCGCAAAAATGGATTGGACGTGGGGGTTTCATTGAGTGGCCACCAAGGTCTTGCGACATCACCCCTTTAGATTTCTTCCTATGAGGTTATATTAAAAATAAGGTGTATGTTAATCCACCAACAACAGTGGAAGATATGCGAAACAGGATTAGGGATACCTGTAGAACAATAACGCCACTAATTTTGTCCAGGGTCCGAGAAAATCTGCAAAAAAGACTAAATTTGTGCATTGCACAAGAGGGTCGTTTATTCGAACACTTATTAAAAAGAAATAATTAATCTCAGTATTTAATAGGTAATTTTTTTGTTTCAATTTAGTATAAAAGTAAATATGTATTTGCCTTGTCGTTATTGTTGTGTTAATTTTTTCACATTATGTTTAATTAAACTATTGCCGTTGTAATATAACGAATAATGTATTTCATCATATTTAACCACATTCTGTTTGTTTCTGTAGTTTCTTTTTATTATTTTACATGGCTACTATGATAATGAAGACTATTTCTGTAAAAAAGTATGGAAAATAAGAAAAACTGAAATATCTCAAAAACTATTATAAATAGGTATAGGATATATTGAACAAAACTTTTAGGGTTTTTATTACTCTATTAAATAACATGAAAATATACAAGGTGTACCATTTAAAAAAAAATATTTATTCATTTAAACTTGTTCAAATTTGAGCCGATGGGTTCAACACCCTGTAGCTTTTATTGCAAATATTAGGTAAAAATTATGTTAACTTGTCCTTGGCCTTGCTAAATTCCAAATTTGAATATATTTGTCACAAAATTGAAAACGTTATTTAGGATTGAATTGATGCTTGAAAATGTGACTTTTTTTCTTTAAACTTAATTATCTCAGAAACTATAAAGTTTTGTTATAGTAAATCCTTAATAAAAAAGATTTAAAATTATAAGCTAAATCGAAAATATGATTCGTATATAGGGTGTTCTATTTAAAAAAATACAACTTTATGCTGTCCTAGATTTTTGGCTCACCCTGTAGAGTTCTAAATATTTTTAAAATCTGCGTAAAAATAAACTGTATCAAACAATAAATATAGTTTCTTTGTTAATTTCACCGAAAAGGCACAAACCTATTTCATCCAATCGTTGACTCACCCTGTACGTCTATAAAAAGCTGATATTGAAATTTACTCTAATTTAATATATTCTTTTGCCGCGTAAATTCGTAGGTATATTCATATTTTTGTTATTTTTACACGACATTTACTCCATAGAAATTAGATTAAAAAAGAGCTGTTTTGTTAACAAAAATGGAACATTGTTTTTTTTGCTGGAATGTGTTCATTTCGGCATCCTATAAAACATATCTCGATGGTAACCTGAAAGACCTGTACAAAAAAAATGGCGGACCAAAAATGGTCACGATTTTCGGTTTTTGGAGTTTATCTCCAAAAGTAAAAATTCTATCGAAAAATGCTTCAAGCAAAAGTTGTAAAGAATTAAAAAACCTATCGATTCATATAATATAAGTTATAGGTGGCGTTACTAGTTATCGAGATATATTTTTTTCCGACAAAATTTACGGTTTTTGTTTTTTTTTTAAAGACATTTATTAACAAATTACCGATTTAAAATTTAACATAAATATAGGCACTATCATTCTAAAAAAAGTATGTCAAACCCGGAATCTGTGAGTTTTTTATTTTCCGAGAAATTCGATGTCAAATGTGAAAATTCAACCTCAATTTTCCGCTTTCCTAATTAAGATATAATGCTCAATTTTAATGAAAATTATTTGTATTGTTTTATATTTTGAAAATCTATTAAAAAAATTTTTTTTCAATCGTGGGCCGAGAAATTTTGCAAAAACAGATTTTTGCACCAAAAAAATTGCGATAACTTTTCACCCGATGGAGATAAAATTTTTTTAATGAATGCATTGGATTTAGATGTATCATTTCCGATCTCAAAAAAAAATAATTTTTGATGAAAAAAACGTTTTTTTTTCAAAAATTCATAATGGCGTGGCAAATGAATATTAAGGGCTCAAATTTGCAAAAGATGCTTTTTAATAGTTGTACTTTACCTGTGAATTTTTTGGATCCAAGAAATATACCTCCATACGATCTGTGAACCTTCGAAAATAGGGCCGAATCTAATCGAAAATAGCCGCTGTTGTTTTATTAATTTATACGATAATAACAATTTGTTTAGTCATATTAATTATTAATTTGTTTATAAACAAACTTTATACAAAAAATTATAGAGAAAATCATACAAATATTCAATTTTAAATTTTTCATATTATACTTTTTTTTCCTTTAATATTTATTACCTAAAAGTTTATTAAGAAATTACTTTACGAAAATAAATATTTATACAATTTGCTTAAAGACATTTTCGTAAAAATATTGTTAATAAACTATTAGGTAATAATTTAATGTATAATATTTGTATGGTTTTCTCTATAATTTATTGTAAAAATTTTGTTAATAAACAAATTAATAATTAATATGACTAAACAAATTGTTCCTATCATATAAATTAATAAAACAATATTAATATTATAAATATTAGTTGTGATGCATAAGTTTCCTTGAAGCGTCAATGAATAATGCGTCTGAACAATGGCAACCCGCAGACAGCGGCCTGCAGCAGTTATTTCCGATTAGATTCGGCCCAATTTTTGAGGATTCACAGATCATATAGAAGTGTATTTCTCGGATCCAAAAAATTCACAGGTAAAGTACAAGTATTAAAAAGTATCTTCTGCAAATTTGAGCCCTTAATATTCACTTGCCACCCCATTATGAATTTTTGAAAAAAACACGATTTTTTCATCAAAAATTTTATTTTTTTTTTTGAAATCGGAAATAATACATCTAAATCCAATGCGAGTATTAAAAAATTTTATGTCCATCCGGTGAAAAGTTATTGCAATTTTTTTGGTGCAAAAATTGGTTTTTGCAAAATTTTTCGGCATTGTATCAACATTTTTGAGCATTGTATCTTAATTAGGAAAGAGGAAAATTGAGGTTGAACTTTCAACTTTGACATCGAATTTCTCGGAAAATAAAAAACACAGATTCCGGATTTGACATACTTTTTTAGAATGATAATACCTATATTTATGTTAAATTTTAAATCGGTAATTTGTTAATAAATGTCTTTAAAAAAAAATCAAAAACCGTAAATTTGTCAAAAAAAAAATATATCTCGATAACTAATGGCGCCACCTATAACTTATAATATCTAAATCGATAGGTTTTTTAAGTTTCTACGTATATATATATATATATATATATATATATATATATATATATATATAAAATACGATTTTTCAAATATTTAACAAAATTATGCGTCGGACGGACACTATTTTTTTAAAATCGGCCGAGAAACAAGTTTTGTATATAAAACTTTGATCGAAACAAGTGGCTACGAAAACCCCGTGGGCTCCCGGACTAAAGAAAAAAATTGACAAGCTCTAAGTTGAGAAGTATTGCTTTTTAAGTTTTTGTTATTATATGATTTAGTACCTTTACGTTACCATGAAAAATCACCTCTCTAAGTATCCTGATGCATTATTCGAACACCCTGTATAACAGTGGATGACTTCTGCTGATAAGAAGATTTATTTTTAATTAGCTACAGGAAATCTTACTGTCGCATTTTAAAACTTAATATGAAAACCATGTTGTAGTTGCAAGGTTAAATTGTTATAATTATTGCCCACACTCATTCAACTCATACAGGTGCACTTCAAAAATGTTATAAAAATGTGTGTAATGACGTGTTAGTATGTAATAATAAACCATTATAATTCTGCCCTTTAATTATACAATTAAAATATTTGAGTTTCTTGTTCCGTTCATTTATCATGGAAGCTGTAATAAATTGTAAGATTATTTTCAATTATAATACCCTTAATTAAATTAACAAAAGGAAGTTGCAATATCAATCGACCAGTTGAAATGAAATTCCAAGATTTTGGTAAATTTTCGGCATCTGCTGAGATACTGTGTCAATTGAAATTTCTCTCCCGCTCTGTCCCTTTCTTTCTAGTATTTCAGATATATCTTTGTTTCAAATTTTTCGCGATCTACGTTTTCTTTTTGTTCCCTCGGTTCTAACTTTTCATACATTCGTTATCTTTTTATTTTGTTCTACTTTCATCAATATGTATTTTCTAAGCTTATTTTCTATTTTATGTATCCATGGTTTTATTTATAGCCTTCTAATTTTACTATTTCTGATTTTGTGCATTCCTCTAACACCCAAAGTTTTCTTTAAGGTACCTCATGGCTGATGCTTGAAGCCTGTCTTTATGATATGGTCCATTTTTCGCACCCAGAGATCAACACTATCCTGTAGATGGTACTATCAGGGTAGTTCTCCGGGAAATTAATCGATCGATTGTGGGAAAACTATAATCACGAAGAATCTGAAAATTTGATAGTGTACTAACGTGCATGGGGGACAGTTAGATAAAATATTTTCAAGATGGCGGCACTTCCAGTTATACCAAAAATAGATGTTAACCTGGTTATTTTAAATGGAACACCCTATATATTATTGTATTTTTGATTTTTAATGTTCTATACTTAAATGTCACCGTTTTGGACATATTTAAATTTTTATGTCAAAAATGACGTTTGCGGACCAAAATTTAACTATAAATATTTCCTATAAGGAAGTATTTATTATTTAATTTGGGTTAGTTTTCTTGTAGACGAAAATCGACTTTAATAATCCTTTTATGATATTTTGAAAATTATTAGTACAGAGTGGTCAAAAAAGAAGAATAAAAATTATATTTAAAAAATCGTCATTTTTGACATAAAAATATAAATATATCCAAAACGGTGAGACTTAAGTATAGAACATTATACATGAAATATATTTTTACGTAGAAATCAAAAATGCAATAATATATAACCGAGTTGACATAATAACTTCTCTGTTATACCACTCTTGAATTATTTAGTCAGTGTGACACACTTTTGCACGCCATACTTCTGGCGTACACTTTTCTAAGGCTTTCTCCCACATTTCTAAAACATTTTCATCAATATGTGTGTTATAATATCTTTTGGCATCTGCCCAAATCATCTCAATACTCGATAATGATAGGGTGGCAATCTTAAAACTTCATGCCCATTTTCTTATAATAATTTACCAATTTTATATTGCTTCGGGTTTTTGTGCAATTTTGCTAAGCTCAACAACTCGGCTTTGAGCATATGCTTATCATACAAAATGTGATTTTTCTCAAGCCACTCAACAATTTCTTCTTTTTCCCAAGAAGATGATGGCTGCTTTTCCAATTCAACAGAATGATATGGAGTATTATCCATTACAATTAAAGTAGGTTCTTCTAAATTCGGAATTAATTGATTTTCCACCCAGTTCGTAAAATTTTCACCGTTTAATTTCCCCATGATAATCCATCAATAGTAAACTAGCATTTCTTACAAATCCAGTACTGTGTCCAGCATGTAATACAATAAAACGTTTCCCATCGAATCCAGCTGGTCTACGAACATTCTTTACGTCATTGTCTTGCCATGATCTCATTTTGTTGCCCTTTGAGAAAATCCATGTTTCATCCACAAAAACAACAGTCACTGAAAATATATTAGGTGTCTCCATAAGAGCTCTTCGGTTATCATCCTCTTTGAATTTAAACCCCAAATCTTTAAGCAATATTTGAAGAGAGCCATAACTTATATCAATTATTTCTTTTTGCGCAGCTCTTCTTTTAATGTTTTTATTGTTACCTGTTTCTCTAAAAGTTTAAAAACAATCAATATTTTTTGCTAGTTGAAAAGCTTACTTTGTGCATACATGTAAAATATATTTCAGACCTCCATTTTTGTATTCTCATTAAGATCACAGGTTTTGGCGAGGTCTATTTTTTCCAGGTGTTGAAGGCAATATTCACCGCGGTTTTTGAACATCTTAATACTGGAGACAGACCTTAAGCTGATTTTTAGGGTATCAGCAATTCTCTACAGAGGAAAGTGACCAAATATGGGATAGTATCCCTAATATGGAATACATGCAATTCTCACAAACGGAAACTCACACACGCAACAAACAGTGTTTGTCCCTTTTTTTCTATCCTCATTCGCGCGTACAAGTTGTAACATGTCAGTCGAGCGAGCCCTTTCGTCAGTGTCGTAGTATTTTGTTTTGTCGCTTCCGCATAACTTTCTAAGGTATGTAAAAAACACGTATTTTTCGTACAAAAAGTGCACATAGTATTGTTTTTATAACTTTTAGAGATACTTTAGTTGTTCTGTTGTAGGTTTTAGCGGTATTTGCTTGTATTATTTTCTTATATATAAAAATATGAATGTCAGTTTGAAGTCGTTGAGAAATCCAAATAGGGACGGATCATAGTATCCAATTATGGACTATTCCATAATTGGTTCGCTTAAGTATCAGCTGACTTGATGATTTTGTTAATTATAAATTGAAAGTTAATTTTTCATGTTTCAACAGAATGGCTGGCGTCAACTCAAAAACGAAGCGAAAAGAATGGAATTCAGAGCATATGGCGGAAGCTATTAAATTGGTAAGAGAGAAAAAAAAATGGGTTATTTGAGAGCTGCAAAACACTTTGATGTGCTGAGATCTACCTTGTTTCGATTATGCCAGAAAAACGAATTACCCCTAGAAGAAGCCGCAGCTACTACACTTGGGAGGAAAACTGTTTTAGGGACAACCCTTGAAGATCTTTTGGTAGACTACATTTTGACGATGGAGAGCAAATTTCATGGCTTGACGAGAAATGATGTTCGAAGAATGGCGTACATGTTGGCAAGACGTAATCAGTTGGAAAATCCATTTGGTGACATGGGAATGGCTGTAGAAAAATGGCTTAAGCTATTTCTTAAACGCCATAAGGACAAGCTATCAGTGAGAAGACCAACTGGCACATCTTTTGCTAGAGCATTTGGATTCAGCAAGGAAAAAGTAGACTCATTCTTTGATCTCCTTGAAGGCATCTATGCTCAAGAAAACTATGGGTCAAACCGCATATACAATGTGGACGAATCTGGGCTTACCGTAGTACAGAGCAAGATACCCCAAGTGGTTGGTCATAAAGGGAAACGGCAGAGAGCTTCGCTTACCTCAGCTGAAAGGGGTTCATTAATGGCAATTGTTGTTGCTATGAACACCACTAGTCATTTTGTGCCTCTATTATATTCCCTCGCAAGAATACGAGTGATCAGCTAATGAGAGGCAGTCCCCCAGGCGCTGTTGGCATTGCACATCCATCAGGATGGATACAAATGAACATATTCACTGACTGGTTCAAACATTTCATCAAACATACTAACCCTACTCCGGAATCAAAGGTATTACTGATCTTAGATGGTCATTTTTCTTACACTCGTAACATCGACGTGATAGAGATTGCTAGAGAAAATAATGTAGATATTGTGTCCTTACCTCCTCATACAACCCACAAGCTCCAGCCACTAAACAACTTATTACAGTGAAGAAATACAATACAACAGAGACCATAATAGACCACTAAGCCCTTATGATGTTGTTGAGCTATTTGACAGAGCTTATTTAAAAGTGCAAACAGGTGAGATTGCAGCAAATGGATTTCGTGTAACAGGACTATGACCGTTGAATAAAAATATATTTACCGCGGTCGACTATCTTGCTGCGCAACAAGATGCAGTTAAAGATGGTTGCACAGTCAACGTTACACCAATGACATCAAGTCCCCAACCTTTAGGACAATCATGGCCAATTTTGGAACACCTGATGACTGTGTGCCTTTAACTGAAGCTTCCACACCCAGACAAGATACAAATATTGAACCTGTACCCTCAACATCCGGACTTTCTCGCAGTAGTTTAGGATTAGTGTCTCCATATGACATCAGTCCAGTAACAAACAAAAAAAGGAAACCTTCTAATAGAGGAAGAAAAGCATCTGTTGCAGCAGTCATCACATCTTCACCTTACAAGAATGAGCTCATAGAAAAAAGCAACAAGAAAAAAGAAAAAGAAAATAAATTGGCAAAGAACAAGAATCGAAAACAGAACGAGAAGAAATCGAAAGGAAAAAAGCCAAAAGAAAAGATTAAGCCTATGTCAGATTCAGATGATGAGGAGATGATGTTGTTTGATACCGACAGTGAGCCCGATGCCTTGATAAGAAATACAGCTCCAGACTCTGAAGATTGGGAGTGTATTTTCTGTGGCATGCTGTTTTCGAATGATACTCATGGGAAAACAAGGGTCAAGTGCCTCATGTGTGGTCTCTGGGCACATAATGATTGCGCAGGACCAGAGTCTGACGTCTGGATTTGTGATTTTTGCAAATAATTTGTGTTCGTTTCTATGTTATAGCAAAGTTTCCAAAGAGTAAGTTAAGGATAATTTTTGATGGTTTTTATAGTATTCCATATTTGGGGTACCTATTCCACATTTAGATACCTTAATCTTTATTTAGGTTTTTTTTTTAATTCTTACTTAAAAGTAATCAATGTAACTAAAACTTGTTACAAAATAAAGCGCAAATATATGATTGTTAATAATTATTACAAAAAGTTTTTTTATTTAAAACGTTTGTGCAAATTATGCGTAAAAAACAAAATGGTATTCCATATTTGGTCACTCTCCTCTAATGTTTTTGAGTGTAGCAAGCATATTATGATATATTTAACAATAGGAATATTTACCTCTTGGATGCCATTAAGAGAAATTAAAGGACATTTGTTATCTCGTTCAGTAATAAAATACTGGATGAGATTCCCAACAACGTGCTTGAGAATTCAAGCGCTTTCCCAGCATGTTGAGGTTAGGTTAATATAAATATTTAACCACTAACCAAAGTTATGAAAATAACTGTTTAAATATAACATATATGTATAACCAAAATAAATCAACTTGTAATGGTGAAACAAAACAAATTTATGAAAATTTTGGGAACATAAAATAAAGCCAAAAATACAAAATGACGACGCCAATGGCCTGAGATGTCGAAACAAGAAAATACACGATGGATATTACTTTTCTTTGTCTGATACATGTTTTTATCACATAACGTACTTCTATTGCCGTTTGGATATACGTTCTTTGTTTTTGAAGCTTTTGTCGTATATTAATTAGATTTGGTAGAAGTGTGAACAGGTTGTCTTGAATAGAGTCATTAAATGATGACGTGCACGCAAAGAATCATTGATCCACGTATAATTAACTAAATCTTATTTTTAGAAACAAAATAAAAATTCTCCGCCAACTCTTAAACAACCTGTCTTTGCTCTATATAAATTTAACCAATTACTGCTTATCAAGAGGAAATCCATCAAAATCAAAAACAATGGAACGACAACATGCAAAGCTTGACGGATCTAAATTCGATTCGTAGATTTGACTCAAGTAAGCTTTGACAGGATACGCTTTTGTTTCGGTGATTCACGACAAAGCGACTAGATTTATGTTTCGAAATCCCACTGGTATCAACTGAATATATTTAGAATAATTTGATGACAAGTTATTGGCATACAATTTCGGATTGATAGGGATTTACATTAGGTTTGATTGCTTTTTTGCATGTGCAGCTGATTTGCGGCCATTTGGAAATAATATAAAAAATATATAAATATATGTGTATCATTTGGTAACTTGTTTGTTATCTTCGCAAGACCGATAAATTAAAAATAAGGTATGAATTTTGAAATGTTGTTTTCCTTAAAGAAACATCTAAATCATAATATAACTCGTTTAACGGCTGTTGGTCGTGCGCACGCCATTTCATTTTTTCGTTGGCAGTAGAGGGTGCCACCCAATATTCCAAGGTCAAAAACAGAGAAAAACTTACCTCGTAGACATATGTTGCATGTTTCAATAAAATATAGAAATTGTTACTACGTAAATAAAACGATATTAATTATATTATTTGTGGAAATTGTATTATGATGTTGAATATGATACTGAAAAGTATGAAAAATTTTAATTAAAACAGTTTTAGGTTTTTTTTAGACCAAATATTATCTCGAGATAGCCTTACTTTTACAGGGTGTTTATAAAGCATACGGCAAAAATTTAAGAGGACTATTCTAAGAATATTTTGTTCTAAAAAAGCGCTTTGTTTCGAAGATACAGGGTGAAACAAATTTACGACAATAAAAACAATTTATTACCAGAAATTACATGTAACATTTCTTAATCTACAAGTACTGTTCCAAAATGACTACTTCCAGCTCTTATACATGAATCCAATTTTCTTCTAAGTGACTGCAAAATCCTTTCAAAAACATCAGGGTCGTTTCTTACTGAGTTACACCCAGCAATTATCCGATCCAAAAAGTTGCTGTATACCTTGCAGGTAAGTCGTCCTGGTAGAAATACCGTTTCAATTAGCGAGTCACCCACAATTCCAATCCAAACGTTTAATGAAAACTAATGTTGAAAACGACCTCCAAGTACCTCATGTGGATTTTCTTTAGCCTACACAGGTTTATTGTTGAAATTCCTTTGTGTATTTCTTGAGCAACTGTCTAATTTGAAAAATACTCTGTATCCTTAAAACAAAACTCTTTTTCACAAATCAACGAAGGACAAAATATCCTTAGCATAGTCCGGGGAATAATCCCTTGAATTTTTATCGTATATTTAATAAAAACCCTGTATAAATAAGTTGAATTGATGTTATGACTATATTTAAGAAGTAAAAGATGCAGTTTTTTGTTACTTTTGAAGCTACACATGCCTGAACATTGATAAGCCTTGATTCTGATTTGTTGTGAGTATTAAGGAAAGCAAAATTGATACCGCCACGGTATCTAATCGCAAGCCAATTGATATGCACCATGACTACATATACAGAATATAAGATTTGTCAGTTTTCACAAAAAACCGAATCAACAAACGGATATATTTCCGAATTAATATCAAATTATTGGCTTTTTTATTACATTTTTACAGGTATTCTTGTCTCTCAAATTTGATGATGCACTTATTAAACCAATCTCGATATATATATATATATATATATATATATATATATATATATATATATATATATATATATATATATGAAACTGTTAAACTCTTGGAGAATTTTATTGATTTTATCCTGTGGCACGGCTGCTATGCAATCATCAACAAACCGTTTGAAAAATATTATATTTAAATTTAACTTTTCCAAAACTTTTTCCTCTAAATATTTCATTACTAATTGAGCGATGGTAGATAAAATTGATGTTTCAACGAAAAATTACAATTCACGTCCGAAGCAGAAAGTAATAATAAAATAAATTTTCTCGATATGACACCGAATGGTACACCAAACCAACTTGGTCGGATAGATATCTAAACTGTGTCTCAAATCACTCAAAAACTCAAAAAGATATTGTTATAATCGGTCTGTCTGATTGTGCCGTCTCTCTAACGTCTCCAGAATTTCAGCCAAGAATACTGCAGACAGTGAAAAATACACTAATAAATAATAATTTTAATGAAAAGACTATCATCGAAATAATTAATAAACGAACATATAAATTTTATAAAAACTTAATAACAAGAAGCATAGAACATAAACAGCAAAAATATTTAGCATTACCAGCTGTCAGAGAAAATAAAACACATTTTAAAGAAGCATGATATTATCGTATGCCACAGGTCTCATAATAAATTAAATACCCTTTTTACTAATTTAAAAAGTAAAATTCCTCTCATGAATAAGTCAAATGTAGTATATTCGATCCCTTGCTGAAATTGTCCCAAAAAATATATAGGAATGACAAGCTAATTGCTAAAGAACAGATTAAATGGCCTTAAATATACAAAAAATGCCTCAACAGCGTTAAACAAACACACACAGGACGAAAAACATACCTTCGATTATAACAGTACAATAATTAAAAACAAAGATATGAATTATCAATATTGCAGATATAGGAAATGATAGAAATTAAAAAAGATAAAAACATTGTTAATGATAGAACGGATATAGGAAATTTGAGCCACATTTTCACCAGCTTAATTCAAACAAAAATACTCGTATTCGGCCCTGTTAATAAACATCAAAATTGAATATCCTCTTAAACATAAAAACAAATGTATGCGTTCTTTCGGTTTTTTTGGTGCATTGTAAAATATAAAAAATAAAACACACTCGCATTCCATGTATCGTCAGTACCTAAATAGAGGATGTAAAAGATTCATTTCATTATTAATAAATAAACAAAATGTCTGGTAACATAAAATACTTTTTTAAAAATTTGAATAGTATTTTAAAGTGTTCGTTTTTTAAAAATTGTAAATATGTCTTTGTATGAATGTTTTTAATTGTATAAAAAATATTTTTAGGAAGATCAATGAGCGAAAGGATGAAAATTTTTTTGAAGACGCCTTAAATAAAGGACAAAACGTCAAATTATTTTTTTTTTTTTTTGAATAAAGAACCTAAACCCGCGAAAATAACAAAATTAAAAAATTATATAATCTATTGTTCAAGAATCTGGAAAGTATAATATATATATATATATATATATATATATATATATATATATATATATATATATATATATATATATATATATATATATATATATATCGGAGGTTTTCGGGTATCCCGTGTACGTGCTGAGTCCATCTTTGGACTGTAAGGCAGCTGACGTTTCGGTGAAATCTCATTCACAATTTTCAAAGGTCACTGTAGGCGAACTGACGTTTTTCCAAATATTAGGCAATCGCTGGCTATCATTCCTGCTATTTAAGTTCTTGGGTCTCTTAGCAATTTCGATGGCTTCTCTTATAATTCTTGTGGACAAGTTTTCACATCTCGATAGCATTTTTGTTCCTAAGAAATTTATCTTATGTCCTGTATTTAACAAGTATTGGGGTAGTGCAAAGAAATTGTTTTTTTCTTGACAGCATTTATATGTTTGTTTCTTCTGGCGCTTATTTTACGGTTGGTTTGGCCTACGTAAGATGAGCTGCATTCTCCGTATGGAACTTCGTACACCCCCTTGTTTTTTAAATTGAGTTTTTCTTTAGATGTTGGGAGGAAATCTTTTTCTTTACGGTCTGTGGTCAAAATGGTTTCAATGTTGTGTCTCTTTTTGCGATTTTATCTGTTGTGCCGCTGACAGGGACACATTACAAGAAAAAGATATTTTAAATTATTGGTAAAACCCCACATACCATTAGCTATATATTTATTTAGGAATTTTTTTTACTCCTTAAAAAAATTCGTTTGAACCAATTAAAATTCTAATCAATGATTAAAAATAAACTTTAATAGGTATTCAGAAATACCCATGTATAAATAATCCAATGTTTCCCTAAACTAATTAGAGTTTAATTGCTTGCCCAATTAAAGCCTGTTCTAATTGTTATGAACTTAACTCTTATTTATAAAAGTGCGGTAATTAGGAGGTCGATTATTATAGTCATCCAGTAATGACTACAATTTAATTACTTATTTTTTTCAATGTGAACATTTAGATAAGGTATAATAATAGACAAGGTATTTTGGAAACTCTTAATATATTGTTAAGGCTCCGAGCCCCTCACGTATAAGTCAGTCTGTTTGTGGGTTATGGCTCTATATTTCGGGGATCATTTGAGAGAGAATATTACAGATATGAATGGTCATAACTCGCATATATATCGGCAGTTAAAATTTAAGAAATATATATCTATTAATGTCCGGGAGGAAAGGCGTTTTGGTACACCTCAAATAATTTTGAAGGATTTCCAGGACGCAGTATATATATATATATATATATATACACTGCGTCCTGGAAATCCATAAAAATTATTTTTATTAAGATTTCAAGGACAGAGTGGGCCATTTATCTGTACTAATGATTTGGGCCTTCACCGCAATCACCATGAATAAAGCCACAAATTACAAAAACAGAAAATAATAATAAAATAAATTTTCTAGATATGACACTTATACGCAGAAAAGACAAAATTTTAACTGAATGGTACACCAAACCTATTTGGTCAGGTAGATATCTAAACTGTTTCTCTAATCATTCAAAAACTCAAAAAAATAGTGTTATAATCGGTCGGTCTGATCGTGCTATCTCCCTAACGTCTCCAGAATCCCGGCCAAAAATACTGCAAAAAGTAAAAAAGACACTAATAAGTAATAATTTCAATGATAAGACTATCACCAAAATAATTGATAAACGAACATATAAATTTTATAATAACGGAATAACAAAAAAACATAGAACATCAACAGCAAAAATATGTAGCATTACCTTACACTAGTGAGCTGCCAGAAAAAATGAAATACATTTTAAAAAAGCAAGATATTATCGTATGCCACAAGTCACATAATAAATTAAATACATTGTTCACAAATTTAAAAAGTAAAACTCCTCTCATGAATAAATTAAATGTAATATATTCGATCCCTTGCACAAATTGTCCCAAAAAATATATAGGCATGACGAGCCAATTGCTGAAGAACAGATTAAATGGCCATAAATATACGACAAATGACTCAACAGCGTTAAAGAAACACACACAGGACGAAAAACATACTTTTGGTTATAACAGTACCATAATAAAAAACAAAGATATGAATTATCAAAAATTACAGATAAAGGAAATGATTGAAATTAAAAAAGTTAAAAACACTGTTAACGACAGAACGGATATGAGAAATTTGAGCCACATTTACACAAACCTCATTTAAACAAAAATATTAAGTATTCGATCCTGTCAAATAAGAATCAAAAATTGAATATCCTCTTAAACATAAAAGTAAACGTATATCTTATTTTGTTTTTTTGTGCATTGTAAAATTGTAGATGTGTTTCTTATGGAAATGTTTTAATTATATAAAAATATTTTTCGGAAGGAAAAAATTTTGAAAATGCCTTAAATAAAGGGCGATACGTCAATTGTTTTGCATTTTTTGTTAAATATAGAACCTAAACCCAAGAAAAGATAAAACAAAGAAAAAATTATATATATATATATATATATATATATATATATATATATATATATATATATATATATATATATATATATATATATATATATAAAGGGTGTTTTTTATAGAGGTATAGAACTTTTAAATGGAATAAAATAAAGATGAATATTTTAAATTGACATGAAATTTACTTTATTCGAAAGATAACCTTCTGGCATTATAATTTAAATATGACTTCTGGCATATGACCGCCACGGTTGGCTCGGACGTAGTCTAATCTGGAGGTCCAATTTTCGATGACTTTTTCCAACATTTGTGGCCGTATATCGGCAATAACGCGGCGAATGTTGTCCTCCAAGTGATCAATCGTTTCGGGCTTATCGGCGTAGACTAGCGACTTCATATATCCCCACAGAAAATAGTATAGCGGCGTTAAGTCGCACGATCTTGGAGGCCAATTCACGGGTCTGTGAACGTGAAACTATGCGGTTACCAAACGTTTCCTTCAATAAATCAATTGTGGCACGAGCTGTGTGACATGTTGCGCCGTCTTGTTGAAACCACAGCTCCTGCACATCATGGTTGTTCAATGAACGAAAAAGTCAGTAATCATGGCTCTATAGCGGTCACCACTTACTGTAACGTTCTGACCAGCATCGTTTTTAAAGTAGTACGGACCAATAATTCCACCAGCCCATAAAGTACACCAAACAGTCAGTTTTTCTGGATGTAACGGTGTCTCAACATACACTTGAGGATTATCATCACTCCAAATACGGCAGTTTTGTTTATTGACGTATCCATTCAAACAAAAGTGAGCTTCATCGCTAAACAAAATTCGCTTATGGAAATCAGGATCAACGGCAATCTTGTTTTGGGCCCATTCACCGAATCTACGCCTTGCTAGATGATCGTGTGGCTTCAATTCTTGCACGAGTTGGATTTTGTAAGCACGCAAACCAAGATCTTTCTGCAAAATCTTCCATAAAGTGAATGGACACATATCCAATTCCTGTGCACGATGGCGGATAGACTGATTCGGGTCTTCCTCTACGCTACGCTCTACAGCAGCAATGACTTCTTCTGTACGCACTGTACGACATCTCTGCGGATGCGTATTATCATTTAGAGTAAACGTGGTGCGAAAACGTCCCATAATTAATCGAATTAATTGCTCTGATGGACGATTATGTTGACCGTAAAATGGACGTAGTACGCGATACGTATTTCGAACAGAACAATGATTTTCAAAATAAATTTGCACAATTTGGAAGCGTTGTTCAGGCGTTAGTCTATTCATGTTGAAATGCCAAACCAAGCTAAACATAAATCACTTGACAGCTGACAAAATGGCCGCCCGTTAAAAAAGTGTTGCCAACTTAAAGTTTTATACCTCTATAAAAAACAACCTTTATATATATAGGACACTAAACCTAATAAAACCTAATTGCGTTTATTATCATATTTATTACAATTTTTTTAGTAGCTCTGCTTTTGCCACGTAAACGTCGAATTAAATAACTTTTTTCCCCCAGACATGAAGCCACCATGAATAAAATTTTACCATAATTATTTCATTACCACTCATAGCACTTCATTTAAATTAATTTTGTAATTTATTGTAGACACAAAATGAAATGCGTAATCATGTAAAATGAAATAATTGTTTTAATTATTATTGCAATTATGCTATATAAACTTCTCACTTCATGGATTTTAAAAGCATGTCTGCAATAAAAAGATAAATGAGTTTTAACTGTAAAGTATAGTACGCAATTTGATCAGTTTTCTAGAAATAAGAGGTTTTATGTTTACAAACAAGACAATTACTCCATTTTCAACGGGATTATTTTGCTGTAAATTTCTAGGATATAGAAATATTCCCAGTAAACACACACATGTTGAATCAAGGTTTAAAGAACTTTTTAACAAACGTTAAATTTTAGTTAGGTGACAACGGTGAATTGTAAGAAAAATGACGCAATAAACAACGTTGTTTATAACGTGACTTAATACAAGACATGAAAACAAGCCAAGAAGATATGAAGAAAAGCCGAGACGATATGAAGAAAAGCCAAGAAAATATGAAGAAAAACCAAGAAGAGAAGATATGACGAAAAATCAAGATGATGTGAAACAAGAATTGATGACATTAAAGACAAGCCACGATGCTGTGAAACAGCAATTGATGACGCTGAAAACAAGCTACAAAAACATGTACCAAGAATTAAAAGAGGACATTAGAAAAAATCAAGAAAGCATGAAACAAGAACTAAAAATAAGCCTGGATGAGATGAAACAGGAACTTCAGACAAGTCAATAAGATATGAAACAAGAAATGAAAGAAAACATGAAGTGTATAGAACAAAAATTGCAACAGAAGGAAAGATGTACGTGGCGAAGTACAACATAAGGTGACGGAAATCCAGAAACAGATGCAATAATTACATCTGCAAATTAGAGAAGACATACATTGCGAAGTACAACATGAGGTGACAGGAATCCAGAAACAGGTGTAACAATTACATTGCAAATCGAGAAGGTAGCCAATACAGATATAATAAAGGTAGATGGTGTTCTTGCAACTAATGTAATGAAGCCACCTACCTTCGACGGTAAGGTACTTTGGCTTACCTATGTCCGTCAATTGGAGTTCACCGGAGAAGGCACTACGAGGTGAAGCTATGGAGGTTCTTCGTAACATTCCTGAAGAAAAGCAGAATGATTACGAGTTTACTGTTACTTTTCTGAAGATGCGCTATGGAGAAGCCCACCTCCAAGAAGTTTATAGGGCCTAACTCCAAGGAAGAAGACAAAAATACAACGAAAGTCGTCAAGAATATGAAGATATAATGAGACTAGTAAATTTGACCTACCCAACATACCCAGAAGAAATAAAGCAATAGTTAGCAGTGAATATTTTTATTGAAGATTTACGCGACCCAGAAACAAGTCAGACTCTAAGAATGGCCAGATTGAAGAAAATTTCAGAGGCTCTTACTTATGCCCTTCAGTTTGAAACAGCCAAACAGATCTCAAGGAACCAAGAAAGAATAATAAGAAGAGTCAATGTTTCCTGGTATTATCGCAAGACTAACGAGTAAATTTTTATGAGGCTTATGAAGGAGTTGCAAGAATTTTTGAACAAATGAAAAACACAAACTAATACCATGAAATGTATAACACTATAAAGTTCGTTACATTGCCCCCCTGCAAAAACTCAAACAAATATTTTCTTCTTTAAGAATATATCACTTAATTTTCTTGAATTTTCCAAAACGCTATTTCCCGTACTTGTTGTTATTTGATTATTTTATTCGTAGGACAAACTTTGATACTTTTATTCAATTTTATTAAATACTGAACTTGTTTTACTTATCAAAACAAACACATAACCTCAATAAAAATAAAACAGAACAAAATAATTCGCTTTTGTTTTAATAACGTAGGTAAACAAATGAAAATTTGAGGTTATGGTAAAATTTCGGGAGCTCCCAAGACGCGTTGCTTTTAGCAACAGGATTATTTTAACTCTGACGAAATTCCTATGTTTCGCCCATTTAAAAGAACCCGAAACATCTGAATCGTCTCCAACTTGATTGGTCAGATTTGTGACATCAGTTAACTTGATAAATATTACCAACTTGAGAAATTTCGATTTATGACAGCTTTTTAATTTGATCAATTTTTACTGGAATTCTAAATGTTTTATTGAAAATATGGACCAAAATTCTATCGTTGAGCATTACTGAACTTGCCCAAAATAAACTCTAGAGCTTTCTCGACACTTTAATATACATTAGAACCACTTTGGCATTCCATTTATATATTAAAAGTGATGAAAATAAACGGTTTGCACATAGAAATTTATGACTATTTGACTCTATTTGTTTATTATTGTCTCGGATATAATTATCTATGTATTAAATAACATTTTCTGGACATTTTAATCCTAGATTTGCGTACTAAAAACTTAAATCTATCTTATAATCTATATAAATCTGCCTTATATTTTTCAGAAGTGTACCATACATGGTTTTAATTTTCCAATATTTTGTTTAATAAACCTTAAAACTATTACATTCTTGTTTCAAACTGAACATTAATGAATGTTTTCACTTATCACAGTGTTTTTTTTTGATATCACACTCACAAGTAAACTTCACGCACTTTTAGTGTCAATGTGATTGTTTATTTTAGAACCACACTTGGTTCTTAGTTTCTCTAACGTATTCACTTAATTATAGAACAAATTAAAAATATATTAATTTACAATAATGTTTCCTCTTTCTTGTTCAATACATTTAACACAGTTTTTTATTGAACTTATGTCTAAAACAAACAGTTCGAAAATTATATGTTTAGACCAGCATTTTGGTAGCTATTGAGTTATTCTTAAAACTATTCCAAATTATCTATTCTATATTTTAAGCAATATGCCTTTAGCTATATTTAATTCTATTTGATACTTTAATCTACACTGTGGTTACTAATTTATTATGTATCAATGTTTGATTTTAATTTTTCTGTGTATTGTTTTTATCTTGTAATCTCAAACCAATATTGGGTTATTATCATTTATCTATCTATAATATATATATATATATATATATATATATATATATATATATATATATATATATATATATATACGATTTGCATCTGCAAACGAGCAAGTGGTAATATATTTTTGTTTTTTCCAGTTGATGTTATTTTTTAAAAAAATTCAGGTCTTCTTCATTTTGATACAATTAATTGTAAGTGAAAAGGTAGAAACATTGACTACATAAATATACCCTCTTTGTAGGTATAAAAATCCATTAACGGCAACAAAAAATGTAAAATATTCATGCGTCTTTAATCGTTTCAGCCGGGATAATTAACATACCCGTTACTCTTCCTAAAATCGTTTGGTCTTTATTACACCGTTTAAATCCTAAATATAAACCCAAATAGACAAAAATGTATATAAATAAATCAGCAAAAAGCAGCGAGTTAAACGTCGCTAAAGAGCGATAAAGTAATGGGCTATTATTCAAGACATCCAGAACATCTGTTGTCGACAAAAAAACCCAAAACAATATTTCCATGACAATTTTTAAGTGAACATGACATCAAAAACAAATAAAAAATGATCCACAAATATCTCGACGTGTACACACTAAGGCGGCGGCAGCACATATCTGTGTCGGAAGTTAAAGAGGCAACTAAACGATCATTACTAAATATTTATTGCCTGGGGCGTTTGGAAGGATTAATAACCATCTATCACGGCCAGACAGAAACAGCCGTGTCATTTGACATTCCGGACTCGAGAAAAATGTCTTGAAACTGAATTAAAATGAAAAATAGTGCGGAGGAATTCTAGGCTATTTTTTCCAATTATATTAAGATATTTCGGGAAGATATGGATTTCCTAACTACACTGGATGACATAATCGTTTTCCTAATAACATTTTTATGGACAATTAGTTCCATAAAAACGTTTTGACAAAAAAGTAACCACCACAAAATTTAAGTAATAAAAATTTTATAAAAAAAAGTGAACCAACTTTCAGAAGTGCCCTAAAAAGTAAAAAATATCTATAAATTTTTATATGAAATTGAAATTTTTTAAATCGGCGCCAAACTAATACTTGACAAAATGTGATTCGCATTTGTAATTGCTTTGTTACCATAATTTCTATATACTAGTAGTTATTTATTTCATTTAGAAACAATTTGGCGCCGACTTCAAAAATTTCAACTTCATATAAAAATTTATGGCTATTTTTCACTTTTTAGCGCACTTTTACAAGTCGGTTCAATTTCTTTATAATTTTTTTTTTCGATTTTTAGTTTTGAATTCTTAAGATATCCATAAATGATTTGAACTAAGTACTAATCAAGATTAGTGTATCTCGCAATGACTCCAAGGTGGCAGAAAAGTATCCATTTTAGCCAAAGTTGTAAATCACCCTAAAATGAACCACTAATTTGGTTCTTAGAGTTCGCCAAATACCAGTGAAATTGTCTTAAACAAATATTTAGTCTGTCATAGTAAATCCATTATTTTAAATTTCAAATTAATTTTAGATTGGTAATTTAGGCCCCAAAACCTTCCAATATCGATACTTAAAGAACTTGAGACGTAAATTTCTTAGTATATATTTTATACTGCATATTGATTTTGTATCTGCTCCAAGAATCGCGCAATATCAATTTTAGACAAAATCGGAAAATGTAAAATGTTCAGTCCACTATATTGGATTCGCCATATTGAATCCTGAAAAAATACCTCTAAATTCATAATTTACACTCTCAAGAATCCCCTATATCAGTTTTAAAGAAAATCAAAAAATGTAAAGTTTTTAGGACGTCATATTGAATCCGCCAGATTGAGTTTTTCAAAAAATATTTTAAATTCGTAAATTACACTTGCAAAAATCCCCCAATACTGATTTTAGACAAAAAAGGAAGATGTGGAATCTTTTAATCTCCTCTATACCAATTTTGGAGAAAATCGGACAAAACTGATTTTGTCGTCCACCATATTAGATCCGTCATATTAAATTTTTTTAAAAATAATTTTAGATTCGTTATGTGCGACTTCGGGAACTCCCCCTTATCAATATTAGCGAAAA
This sequence comes from Diaprepes abbreviatus, assembly GCA_034092305.1. Lineage (NCBI taxonomy): Eukaryota > Metazoa > Arthropoda > Insecta > Coleoptera > Curculionidae > Diaprepes > Diaprepes abbreviatus. The sequence goes on along the minus strand of JASJET010000500.1, from coordinate 168,969 downwards.
TCGGACTTGATTTTTTGGTCCTCCATATTGAATCCGCCATATTGAATTGAATTAAAAGAATATAAAATTAAGAGAAAATTAACTCACAGAAGAAATAACACAGAATTTCAAAGAAAAAACCTGTGGCCAGAAATCTGACATGGAGACAGAGGACCCTGACTCCTCGTTAGCTTCGTTCAAAGGCTACGGATTCATTTTTCCTAGGTTTAGAAGACGTAACGAAGAGGACGAAAGAGCCATACACATCATCTTCGAATTTAAAACTTTAGTCTACAGAAAATACCTTCAGGAATCCATCAATCCAAAATGCTTATGTCCAGAAGAACAAACTATTGAATAGAGTGCTGAACTTGATTAAGGCAACCAACTTGCTCACATAAAAAAGATCACAAATAGTATCAAGGCTGCAGTGTAAGGGCTTCTCAACCCTGGCCTGCTATATCACTCAGTCAATCAACCAATCAGGTTTAGAATGTGACAAGACAACAACAAGACAAGACAGGAAATGCTTGAACAGATCCAAGATTCCTGAAGACCCAAAAGAAGCAACACAAGACAGGCTGGCATCCAACTCAAGACAACTTTCCTTCCTTTGGTACTAAGAGAGAAGGTTCTAGAACAACGCAGACAGAATGAAATCTCTATAGAACACACGGTAACGATACTCGAGGGAGTGAAAATATATAATGAAATTACAAACAACTAAATAAAGTTCAAACAAATGATGGAGAGAGCCGAACTTCAACAATATAAATAACTCTTAAATGCTGGAAAAACAACTTAAAATTAAACTAAAAAGCATACTTAACACTACCACTGAAGACGATGTAAAAAGAGATCTTCTAAAAATGGGTTATCACATGGCAATACAAGAATTGATAACCTATGTCCATGGTTTTAGTTCTTGTTCTTAATAACGAGGCATATATCAATGAAATCCAGAAAACAAAGTCAGCCATCTTCCAATGCTACAACTACCAACTGTCCGGACATGCAGCAGCCAACTGCAATATCCAATCAAATTGGGTAAGTTGCGTCTTGGAACATCATTGGAGTGAATGCAAAAAATCAAAAACAGAACCACACTGCACAACCGGCAATGAAGCTCTAAGGATATCTCTCTCAAAACAGCACAGCCATCAACAAGAGCCCAATACAAATCACAAATAATTGAAATTACAAAAAAAATGTTTCAAATCGATGTTTTACAGTTACTACGCGCTGCTCAATATGGAGAAGGAATACATGTCAAAAATATCTTAAAATTCTCCCGCTGTCGCTTTATTACTTCATTAGTCATTTATTTAATTATTTCAAATTGTTGTCCCGACACTTTAAAATCATCATTCTGTATAATAAACCTTTTTTAAGGAAAATTAATGATAAAAAGAATACATGTCTCACGAAAATAAATAAAATATTCTATTTTTGCTTGTCTAGCAATTAAAAAAAACGATCTTTAATCTTGTTCAGAAAATTATAGTCTTAAATCAAGCTAGACCGTCGTATATCAGCTTAAATATGCAGTTTATTCTTATATTTTTTTACATAACAACTATAAAAAAGCTGAGACACTGTTTGTTTGCTGTCTCAATAACAAATTTGAAAGGAATCCTTTATCCGTCCCCCGAGGCTTTAAAATTTAAATAATAATTTAAAAATCTTACTTCTTGTTTCGTTTACTGTATTTTAAACACTGTAAAAATATTTAATAACTTATTGTTTATTACTGCCATTTTGTAATAATTATTAAAATGTTAAGGACGCAGTACATCAATAAGCATTAGATAACATAACTTACTCTTTGTTGAGGGTGGACAATAAGCCGTTTAACTTCAATAACGATATAACTTTTTCAAGAAATTGGATTATTCTTATCCTGCCTAGAAAAATGTCTATTTTTAAAATTAGATAAATTTTGTTGAAACAACTATATGAAATAGCTTCAGGTAACAGAGATTTCTTTAAATGATTTATTAGATTTTACTAAGATCCTAATACCAACATCCTAATCACTAAAATACTTTAACTTCCGTAATATTCTGAAAATCTACTAGAGCATTTGGAACGATTCACTAAACTAGAACCAGATTTATACTGCAATCAAAAACAAATTTAGAGATTCTTGAAACAATAAATTAGGAATTAAATGAATTAATTAAAACATAAAATTTTTATACAAAAAATTGAACCGACTTCTAAAAGTGCGTTAAAAATTGAAAAATAACTATAAATTTTTATTTAAAATTGAAATTTTTGAAGTTGGCGCCAAACCAATACCTGATAAAATGTAATTTGTATAAATAGATTAATAGTACTTTATTTGTAATGGTTTTCTTACCATAATTTGTGTATATCAGTTATTTAGTTCATTTAGAAATAATTTGGTTCAATTTTTTTTATAAAAATTTTATTTTTCGATTTTTATTTTTCAATTCATTATGATATCCATAAATTATTTGAACTAAGTACTAATCGGGATTAATGTACCTCGCAATTACACCAAGGTGGCAAAAAATTACCCATTTTATCCAAAAAATTCTTTGATTCTTAGAGTTCTCCAAATACCAGTGAAATTGTGTCAAACAAATATTTAGTCTGTCATAGTAAATCCGCTATCTTAAATTTCGAATTAATTTTAGACTGGTAATGTAGGCGCCAAAACCTTCCAATATCAATATTTAAAGAACTTGAGACGTAAATTTTTTAGCCCGATATATTTTATATTGCATATTGAGTTTGTATACGCCCCAAGAACCCTGCAACATCAATTTTATATAAAACTAGAAAATATAAAATTCTTAGTCCCTCATATTATATCTTATTAACCTAATAGTTGTAAAAAATTAATTTCATATTCGTAATACACCACCCCCCAACCTCCTAATATCAAATTTGAAAAAATGCGAATAAGCTAAAATTTTCTTCCTACCATACTGGATCCGCCATATTGAATTTCAAAAAACTTATTTTAATGTCTTAATCTAATCTAAATCCTTCAAAGCTCCCTGGTACCAATTTTAGATGAAATCCAGATATTTAAAATTTCTAAAAGGTCATATTGCATCTGACGTATTAGATTTTCTTAAAATTATTTTATATTCGCTATTTACATCCTCAAAAACGATTCAGTTCCACATTTGAATAAAATCGAAAAATGTAAAATCTTTAGTCAGCTATATTGCATTCGCCATATTGAATCCTAAAAGTACTATTAAATTCATAATTTACATCTCCAAAAACCCTCTATATCATGTTACGGTTTTAATTTGCCTATCTACTTTCCTGTCTAAAATGGTAATGTTTGCGCTTACCTCCTCGATCATTTGTGTGTTTTGTTTTTTTTTGTTTTGAAACATATTTAAGAATGAAAGAAAAATATTTTGTTTATAAGGATTAGGTTCACAATTATGTTATTGTAATGGATGGTAATTGTTCGACAGTCCTTGTTGTTGTTATGTTGACTTCCTAAGGCTTCTCTCCTTTGTACCTAAAATATAAAAGGGTATTAGTATTGTACAGAGTGGCTCGGTATGGCATATTTAGTCAGAAATTCTTAATTTGAATTGTCTTTTGCGGTTATTCTTACCTTCATCGAGAGACCTCGAGTGAGCAGGAAATCATTTGGCTGCAGTATCAACAGATTTCTGAGTGGAAGCTCTCTGGATACCGTTGGATCTTCTATGTCTTCTAGGCAGTTTAAGTTTCCCATTTTGTCAGTTATCATAACTATTACAGATTCTATTAAGCTAAAAACGGAAAACTACCTTAGTGTCAAATGTAAATAAAGTTTAAGGTTAGAATCTACTCGACTTTTCTTGTTTAGTTTCACTCCAACAAAGCCTTTTTACTGCTATAAATTCTTGAACGTACCACAATTGTCTTAGTTAATTGCTAATAAAAATTTCTGGTCATAATTTTAAAATTTCATATTTCTATTTTTTTATTGTTTTGAAGCTTGTCAGTTGTCAGTCAATATACAGATCCCTGTATCTTTTCCCGCCGTTTCCGTGGACGTTTTTCTGGGGGACATGAAAAAAATCTTAGAGTGATAAGGACTTTCCTTGCAGAGTTGCACCGGAAAGGTCACTTGGCAATTTTGCTAGTTTTTTCATTTTCATTGAAAGTTTCGGGTCCCTGACCAAGTTGATAGTACCTGTGTTGGTAACAGCTGTAGGCTGATTTAGTTTGGTCAATTCGGGGGACAAACCCGACATCAGATTTTGTTTTTTTTTGTTCCACCACGAAAAGGCCACATAACATCACTGGCCTTTTTCTGTTCCCTTTTTCTTTTTCTCCTTTCATTGCCCTCATTTGGAACCCTCATCGGGGCCTCCTGGCTGACTTCTTAACGGTACCTGCCTTGGCTGCTGTACATACCAGACCACTCGGCCATCCTTGCGAATACCTCGATAGCACCTGCCTTACATGCTACGTACCACCACACCGAGTGATCCAGAGCTTCAATATCAGCACATCAAGAAGCCGTCGTAAAACAGGTTTTATGTGTCTGTGTCGTTTTCAGGGTATCATAGACTTTAATGCCTTCAGCATCACCTGTAAAATTTAACGCCGCTGTATTTTTCTTTTCATTTTAAATATAAAATAAATGAATAATTAGTGTACTTACCTTGGTAAGATCTATTGTGTTTCCTCGTATGGTACAATTAATCAACTCTTGCAACCATATGCAGTTGATATCTTTCACATATGTAAAAGGGGCACATTTGTTAACTCAGGTAAACAGGCCTATTTACGCGGGTAAAGTGCACTTAATACTATCATTATTATGTATATATAGTTGCCATTTATATTAAATCACTCATTTCTCATTTTGTTAGAATAATTTAGTTCGAATTGTTTAATTTTCTCTATGACAAATTATTATTAGATTATTTAGAGATTATTTATTATTATTTACTATTTAACTTTCTTTTTTATAGCAATCAATTTTGGAGAAAGCCGAAAAATGTAAAATTTTTAGGACACCATATTGATTCCGCCAGATTGGGTTTTTCAAAAATTATTTGAATTTCGTAATTAACACTAACAAAAAACCCCCAATACTGACTTTAGACAAAAACCCCCCAATACTGACTTTAGACAAAATCGAGAGATGTAGAATATTTAATCCGCCATCTTAGATCCACCATATTTAATTTTTTAAAATAATATCAGATTCATAATGTGCTATCCCAAAAACTTCCCCATATCAATTTTGAAAAAATCGGACAAAATTAATTTTTTATCCACCATATTGAATACGCTATATTGAATTTTTTAAAAATAATTTTAGATTCGTCATGTGCGACCCCGAAAACTCCCCCGTACCAATTGTGGAGAAAATCGGACAAAACTGATTTTTTGTCCGTCATATTGGATCCACCATATTGAATTTTTAAAAAATATTTTGAATTCGTTATGTGCGACCTCGAAAACTTCCCCATACCAATTTTGGAGAAAATCGGACAAAATTGATTTTTTCGTCCGCCATATTGAATTTTTTATATATAATTTTGGATTTGTCATGTGCGACCTCGAAAACTCTCACGTACTAATTTTGGAGAAAATTGGACAAAATTAAATTTTTGTCCGCCATATTGGATCCGCCATTTTGAATTTTTTGAAAATAATTTCAAATTCGTCGGGTACAACCCCGAAAATTCCTCCATACCAATTTTGGAGAAAATCGGACAAAATTAATTTTTTTTTTTTGATCTTTATATCGTAAGCGCCATCTTGGATTTTACTGCACCACTTTCATCTAAAAAAATATGGGATCACCACAGCAACTTCCTGAACGTAACGTAAAAAATTTTATTCAAATCGGTGCAGCCGTTCCGGAGTAATCGGTGTACATACATAATATATATATATATATATATATATATATATATATATATATATATATATATATATATATATATATATATATATATAAATATATACGCGACGAATTGAGAACCTCCTTCTTTTAGAAGTCGGTTAAAAATAGATTTTTTTTAACCAACTTCTAAAAGAAGGAGGTTCTCAATTCGTAGACTATGCATTTTTTATGTATGTACACCGTTTACTCCGGAACGGCGACACCGATTTTACGTTATGTTCAGGAAGTTGCTGCGGAGGTACCATGTTTTTTTGGATGAAATTGGTGCAGTAAAATTCAAGGTGGCGCTGACAATATGGCGGCCAAACAAATTAATTTTGTCCGATTTTCTCTAAAATTGGTATGGTGGAATTTTCGGAGCTGTACACAACGAATCTGAAATTATTTTTAAAAAATTCAATATGGTAAAATTATGTTTATTATTATTTTTCGATTTTCTTAAAAACTGATAAAGGGTGTTCTTGAGGGTGTAAATTATGTATTTAAAAGTATTTTTTCAGAATTCAATACGGCGAATCCAATATAGCGGATTAAAAATTTTACATTGTTCGATTTTGTTCAAGGACGGGACTGAATCGTCTTTGAGGATGTAAATAGCGAATAAAAAATTATTTTAAGGTAATCTAAGATGCAATATGACGGTCTAGAAATTTTAAATTTCCGGATATCATCCAAAATTGATACTAGATGGCTTTGAAGGGTTTAGATTTAGATTAGATTAAGAAGTTAAAATTATTTTTTTGAAATTCATTATGGCGGATCCAATATGGTGGGTTGAAAATTTTACCTTTTTCGCATTTTTTCAGATTTGGTATTAGATGGTTTTCGGGGTCATGTATTACGAATATGAAGTTAATTTTTTACAACTATTAAGTTGATAAGATACAATATACAGAATTTTCATTTTTCGATTTTCTCTAAAATTGATATTCCGGAGTTCTTGGGGCGTAAGTATAAAATATATCTAGCGAAGAAATTTACATCTCAAATTCTTTAAATATCGATATTGGAAGGTTTTGGGACCTATATCAGCAATCTAAAATTAACTTGAAATTTAAGATAGTGAATTTACTATGATAGGCTAAACATTTGTTTGACACAATTTCATTGGTATTTGGAGAACTCTAAAAATCCAAAAATTTTAAGTGGTTCATTTTAGGGGGATTTACTACTTTGGATAAAATGGATACTTTTTGCCACCTTAGTCATTGCGAGGTACACTAATCTGGATTAGTACTTAGTTCAAATAATTTATAGATACCATAATAAATTCAAAATATAATTTTTATAAAAAAAATTGAACCCACTTCTAAAAGTGCGCTAAAAAGTGAAAAAAAAACTATACATTTTTATATGAAATTGAAATTTTTTTAGTCGGCGCCAAATTATTTCTAAATGAAATAAATAACTACTAATATGGTAAGAAAGTAATTACAAATGGCGCACTTTTAGAAGTCGATTCAATTTTTTTTTATAATTTTTTTTCGATCTGTGGTTTTAGATTGATATTTTGCCGCACGCCATTGAGTTTTGTTTATTTATATTTTTAATTAGGAATCTCTGAAAAACTTTATATAAAATCCAATAAATTAAATAATTATAAAGATTTTACAATTTAGAAAATTAAAAGTTACTCTTACGTAACTAATAAGCTTGAGTGGGTTTCAAGAAATCATTATGGACTTAATTATCAGCAAGGTAGCCGTCCAGGTGCTTGTTTTTGGTATCGTAGCGATAATTTATTCTCACCAATTTGGTATAATTGGTGTCTTTGAGGTCGATACGGATGGTGGAATGTCTAAAACCGGGAGCTCGTTCGCTTTAATTGCACTAATCTCTCGGATCATTCGGAATACATTAATTAACACATTTGAATTTAAATAAAATGTCCATTAAACGATTGAAAAGTGATGTACCTAAATTTTCTTAAGTTGAGCGCCTTTTTTCGTATAAATTCGCTGATAAAGAAGCCTTTCAAATATATTTGTCTCGTTTTATTATGGGCCGTTAAAAAGATACTGCTCAGTCGGTTCGTTAATTCTTTACTAATTTTCGTATTTGTTTATGGGGTTTTTATAGGACTACATACTTACCTGAAAAGGCTATTAGCACGTAGATTATAGAAAACAGCTTATAACTTCGCGTGTGGAGATATCATTTATTTTTATTATACACTTTGCTGGCCATTAAACAAAAAGTCGTTTTAACTCTTAATACTATAACGTTATTTGATCTTTGCATAATGTAAATGGCTTTTACGAAATCAACTAACTTTTTTTTTACTATCGGAGATTTCAACTCTTAAATAACACTGGACAACAGCCAAAATAAAATCGACTAAATCTTTCCATTTTTGGTGTGGTAGAACCGAAACTAAACTTATCTTTTTAATATTAGTTCAAATTTTAGAGATACGTAATGTCAAGTCTCCCTATACCGGGTGTCAACGAATCTATTAGACAAGTCATAATTTCTAGAGTATTATGTGTATCAAAATGAGAATTGGTACAGGTAAATGGTATGTGAAGGGGAGAGTTTTCGCATATTTTCCACTTTCCGGTCACTTCCGGTTTCACCGGAAATGGTCCCGATTTTGAATTTTTAAATGGAACACCCTGTATATTTTAACATTTTTGCATTTCTGAGACAATTCTAGATCAGAATGTGACATTTTAAAAACTTTTTACGTCTACTTCATTTTTTTAGAGCCACTTTTAAAATTGCATCTAGGTGGCCATGATCGGACGCAAACTAATCTAAGGGCCTTAGGTGATGTCAAAAAAATACAATCGCTAAGTTTTAGTTACTAGTATGAAAGACAGGAATAAGACAAGTTGACAAAATTACGTTTTCATTTCTAACTATTAATTTTCAAATGGCGACTCCTTTTTGACAACTACTTTTCGAAAAAAGCATTCTTTGACGAATCTAACGGTACTAATTTATTTGCGATTGGATTAGACATAAGAACAGAAATTAAATATTATTAAGCAGAATACTGGATAATTTATTTACTTATGACAAGTGCGCCATGGACAGCCATGATGCATAATAATTTGCAACTGTTTCTATCAAGTGCTTTGTTTTCCAAAGAAGACTTGATAAAAACAGTTGCAAATTATTATGCATCATGGCTGTCCATAGCGCACTTGTCATAAGTAAATAAATTATCCAGTATTCTGCTTAATAATATTTAATTTCTGTTCTTATGTCTAATCCAATCGCAAATAAATTAGTACCGTTAGATTCGTCAAAGAATGCTTTTTTCGAAAAGTAGTTGTCAAAAAAGGGGGTCGCAATTTAAAAATTAATAGTTAGAAATAAAAACGTAATTTTGTCAATTTGTCTTATTCCTGTCTTTCATACTAGTCACTAAAACTTTGCGATTGTATTTTTTTGACATCACCTAAGGCCGTTAGATTAGTTTGCGTCCGATCATGGCCACCTAGATGCAATTTTAAAAGTGGTTCTAAAAAATGAAGTAGACGTAAAAAGTTTTTAAAATGTCACATTCTGATCTAGAATTGTCTCAGAAATCCAAAAATGTTAAAATATACAGGGTGTTCCATTTAAAAATTCAAAACCGGGGCCATTTCCGGTGAAACCGGAAGTGGCCGGAAAGTGGAAAATATGCGAAAACTCTCCCCTTCACATACCATTTACCTGTACCAATTCTCATTTTGATACACATAATACTCTAGAAATTATGACTTGTCTAATAGATTCCTTGACACCCGGTCTATTAACAATGTAACCGCAAGAAGGCACATGGTTTGTTGGTATTGTTATAACAATAGAAGGACGTGACGTTACCAAATATACGTTTCCCGGAGTTAAGGAAATTTTATACAACTTGGCAACACCGCATGGGAGATTTCCATATATGAAGTCCCAACCCCCTATAGCTTAAAATAAGGGAGATGGCCCTCTGAGCCCATTTCAATCGACTTTATGTCTATACTGAACAGCTTCTGTATACAAACAAACGAGAAATGACAAACGCCGCTATTGCGAATATTATGAAATTGAATAGAAAATTCTCGAATATCCTTTAAAAATGTAGAAGCCGCATTTGGGTATATAAGCAGCTACAAAGCGGAGGGGTTAGTCAGTCGAAGTCAATGAGTCGATTCGAATATTTGAGATTGTAAGATTACTCCATGGAAATTGGATCAACAAAGAGCTGTTTTGTTAACAAAAATGTAGCATTGGTTTTTTTGCTGGAATGTGTTCACTTCGGCATCCTATAAAACATATCTCAATGGTAACTCTGAAAGACCTGTGCAAAAAAAATGGCGGCCAAAAAATGGTCACGATTCTCTGTTTTTTAAGTTTATCTCGAAAAGTAAAAGTTGTATCGAAAAATGTTTCAAACATAAGTTGTAAAGAATTAGAAAACCTATCGATTCATATATAAGTTATAGGTGGCGCCACTAGTTATCGAAATATTTTTTTTTGACAAGATTTACGGTTTTGGTTTTTTTTAAAGACATTTATTAACAAATTACCGCTTTAAAATTTAACGTAAATTTAGGTATTATTATTCTAAAAAAATATGTCAAACCCGGAATCTGTGGGTTATCTATTTTCCGAGAAATTCGATGTCAGAGTTGAAAATTCAACCTCAATTTTCCATTTTCTTAATTAAGATCCAATGCTCAATTTTAACGCAAATTGTTTATATTGTTTTATATTTTGAAGATCTATTAAAAAAAAATTTTTTTGAATCGTGGTTCGAGAAATTTTGCAAAAACCAATTTTTGCACCAAAAAAATTGCGATAACTTTTCACTGAATGGAGATAAAATTGTTTTAATGCATGTATTGGAGTTAAATTATTATTTCCGATTTCAAAAAGAAATTTAATTTTGGATGAAAAAAATGTTTTTTTTTCAAAAATTCATAATGGCGTAATAAATGAATATGAGGGGCTCAAATTTGCAGAAGATGCTTTTCACTACTTGTGGTTTATCTGTGAATTTTTTGGATACAAGAACTACACTTCCATACGTTCTGTGAACCTTCGAAAATTGGACCGAATCTAATCGAAAATAACTGCTGCAGGCTGCTGTCGGCGGGTTGCCATAGTTCAGGCGCATTATTCATTGGCGCTTCAAGGAAACTTATGCATCACAAGTAATATTTATAATATTGATATTCTTTTATATGATAGTAACAATTTCTTTAGTCATATTAATTATTAATTTGTTTATTAACAAAATTTTTACGAAGCAAATCATATAAATATTTAATAATACAATAATAGTTTATTAACAAAACTATGCTCTTTAATTTTATAAGTTTGTATTAGGACAAATTAATATCATTGGTCGCTAATTATTTTTGTATTTTTGGCGAGCTAGAAGCAGATGTATAATAATATAAAGGAAAAAACAGTATAATATGTAATATATAATTGAATATTTATATGATTTTCTCTATTATTTTTTATAAAAATTTTGTTAATAAACAAATTAATAATTAATATGACTAAACAAATTGTTGCTATCATGTAAATTAATAAAACAACATCAGTATTATAAATATTATTTATGATGCATAAGTTTCCTTGAAGCGCCAATGAATAATGCGCCTGAACTATGGCAACCCGCCGACAGCGGCCTGCAGCAGTAATTTTCGATAAGATTGGAAGATTTTCGAAGGTTCACAAATCGTATGGAAGTGTATTCCTTGGATCCAAAAAATTCACAGGTGAAGTACAAATATTAGAAAGCATCTTCTGAAAATTTGAACCCTTAATATTTATTTGCCAAGCCATTACGAATTTTTGAAGAAAAGCAGCCGTCGAAGAAACATCACTTAAAAAGGCCAGCTGAGATGTTGGCGAAACGTCGTGAAGCTTTTTCTATTGACGAACGGATTGAAAACCGGAAAAACGCCAATGTACATTCTACCATCCGTGAAAATCTACGTTACTACATATATATATATATATATATATATATATATATATATATATATATATATATATATATATATGTACCTAAACACACCCAATCTCTTGAAGTAGCGGTCCCGAGAGCTAAATAGAATTCCTTTTTCACAAGCGCCAAGCCTTCGGAAAGCATAGTTTCTTTTTTTCAAGGGTGGAAATGAATTTTTTTTGTTATATAATCAATGTTTATCATTATTTTTTATTATTATTATTATTAAATTTTATAAATTATTATAAATTTAAAATTTTTTATTCTCTCTAACCTGATTATGTTTTTCCAATTTATATTTATCAATATAAATTTGAAAAGTATTTTTTTTTTGTATTTTATTTTTACTCAGCAGAGCATAATTATTTTTTACATATTTTTTTAAATACAATAATAATAATGTGACAAAAGAGGAAAATGTTTGGGGTTAGGAAATTTGGAAAACTCTATAATTTAAATTGGGCGTTTTTTCCATCAAGATTGGCAACGTTGGATATAGCCGTATCTTCTCGTATTTGGCAGTCCAGTACGACTTGGTTAGAGAAGTTAAGAATGGGTATAAATTAAACTGAGTATCTTACTGCAGGAAGCGAACGGCATGTAGTAGTACGCTTAATTTTTTATTATTTTTATATTTTCCGATTTTTACGATTTTGGCGAAACGTCAACGTAGGTAATAATTTTTCGATTTTCATTTGTCTCGACGCCTCCGAAATAAGAATCTATTTCCACATTTATTTTTGTACTACCGAAGTACCACGTCCCATATTCTATTCTTTCAGTTCGATCGACCACCAGGTTTTTCATTTTACGATTTTTCAATTATTTATGTAAATTTGGTATTCGGTTATGAATGTAATACTCATTCAAAAAAGCATTCTTAAAATAAAAAATTAAAATTAAATAATATTATTGAAATTGTGAGCTTCACTCAATCCCTTCTAATCCCGATAAGCGACAAGGAATGTGGGATGGCTATGGTTTTTAACATAATCGGGAGGTTTGGTGGAACCTCACCAACCACTTCGTGATTTGTGTTAAATACCGAATTTACACAAATTATTGAAAAATTCTGATGGTAAAACGAACCTAAAGAAAAAAATACCTGATTCATTACTTTGGAAATACAAAAATAAATGAGGAGATATTGAACGATTGAAAATCGAGAAATTGTAATCTGTGTTGACGTTTCGTTAAAATCATGAAAATCGAAAGATGTAAGAAAAATAAAAAAATTATTATAATCGTACTACCACATGCCGTCTGCTTCCATTAATACACATGGGATAGGCACAATAAATTTAATCAACCCACAGTACATCCGGGTTGGATGGGCCATTAGAATAAAAAAACAACAGTTCCAAACTGCGAGCAAAAAACAAACACTGCCCCTGAGAATAGCAAATAAATGTTAAATATCAAAGTTGAAATAAAAACTGACATTTCAATAACATTTTAATATAGACAATACAAACTAAATTCATTTCTGAACAGGTTTTTATATTAAAAAACGCCTTTCTTAAAACCCATATTTTTGAAAGGTGTTAAAATTAGATTTTTAATTAAAAACCAATCAAAACCGGAAGCAATTAAATCCATTTCATTTGGCCGCAATAAATCCGAAACCAAAAGCCAGAAAAATTCAAATCAAAAACCAATTAGTTTTCTGTCAGATTTTTATAAAATAAATTTAACAAGAACACTGACTTGAGTACGAAACTATAAAAAAATGTTAATTTATGAAACTACAATTCGGACAGCGAGCTGATTACATAAAATTCAAATTATTATTAATTATACGTTAAAAAGGAGCTTGTTAAATAAAAATTTACAATTTTAATGAAGGAAATAAAATATGTCTTAACAGACTAATTAAAAATAATAAACAGCAGTGAATTTATTTACAACTATCATTTGTAAGCTTTGAAATTTTTACACATTAATTTTTAATTATTTAATTTAATGTGTTTGCTCTCCTAAACCAGGGTAGGACCTCGTCTGCTATCGATTTCTAAAGGTTTGGCTTCTCGATTTAAAAGATTGCTAAACAACAGCTATGAGTTACAATTTATCCAGTGAGAGAACACCTATGCGTCATCAACAATATACGAACATATAAAAGATAGTTTTGAGGTCTGTCTATTTTAAGTCATTAACGCCCAAATTATTTTTTTTAAATCTTTAGCTAATTTTTGGTATGTATGTTCATTTTGCCGTAAATAAGCCCTAAAATTTTTTTTTTGGATTTTGAATTTTTATTTTTGAGAAGATTCCTGTTTTCATTGGAGGACGCTGGGCTGTAGTTTATAAAAAAAATACTAAATATTAATTTTTAGGTACAATATATATTTCTATAAAATGATGATGTTACAGGAACTCAAAAATATATTTCAATGTTACAAAATTTTAAATTTTTATTTTTTCCTATGAAATTCGTTAAAACATGAGGATACACAAAGTGTAACTTGGCATTTTGAGCAAAAAATACGAGGTTTGCTTGTACAGTTACTTTTCTGACACCTTCTCTGCTTCGTTCTCTTTTCGCTTCCATGATTCAAGCCATCATATCTCACACTATTTGGGACATTATTGCGTGATGTGAATAGTAAACTAAAAGGTTGTTCTCGACCAATACGCATACCATGCCTTCTTTTTAGATAAGGATAGGTTACATCCATTCGGAACTCCTTTATGGAGATTTTCTTCACTTCCTGATGTATCATATTGTAAACTACAAAACCATTTAAATTAGCCATATCAATCATACATGTAAACAGACACCAGTACCACTTTTTCCCTCGTACAGCAATATGATGTTTTTCTAGCAACCAATCATGATAATCAACACCGCCCTTATGATTGTTGTAATTTGCAATCAAAGATGGTTGTGCTACAGAAACTTTTTGACGCTCTGTTTTATGCCATCTTGTTGTCATTCCACTTACACTGAAAAATCTTGTTCTTTCAGCTGGCACAGTAGGTTATAGCTGGTGAAAAAATTTCCAAAATATACAACATGACGTTTAGGATTCTCCACTATACGTAGCATATCTAGTATTACTCTTGTACCCAGAGGCGCTCGCACTATTTGAGAATTTTTTGCTTCCCTTCCACAATATAAAGAAAAATTATAGCAGTATCCATTACCTCCACACAAGGCCCACAGTTTGAAACTAAATCGCATAGGCTTTTCTTCTATAAATTGTTTTAGCCCATGGTGACCATAATATTTTACAATCATTCCATCTACTGAAAAGTACTTATGAAAAATGCCCCATTTTTGAAAACGATTATTTAACGCTTCCATTAAAGACCTTATTTTGAATATACTACCATCCTTATAATTTTGGGTTTCCGAGTTGCTTACAAAATGTATCAAAGATTTTATTTCAGTCTAGGTATTTCTACTAAACGTGTTTTTTCCTACTAAAATTCCTTTCTTTCCGACTAATAATCTCGTTCGCTAGCCAATGTATGATTACCCGTGAATATCAAAAAACTAACAAAAATTTTGTTTGTTTTTTGTTCGGTTGTATATCTTAGCATTTCACTTACTAGAAGGTCCAACAGCTCATCTTTAAAAAACTGCTCAAATATTTCTAACGGACTGGTATTACATAATTTCTTTTTCATCTCTTTCAATTTATCTTCACCATTTTGAGCTCCTAAGTAATCGTCATAAAATGGAGTTCGTTGATTCTATTTGGGTGTCCAAACTTTTTTCTCTTATGACTTTTCTTTTGGCAAAAGAAGAAAGTGGGCGATCATCTTTTTCATCATACTGAATCCTATTTTCAGTGACTTCTAAATAATCTTGCATTTCAGTGTCTATAAACATTTCTGTTCCTCCTGGAATATCTTTCACCACGGTAACGCCTAGATCATCATCATTGATCATAATAATTTATATCATGTTCGTCAGTTAACTCGTCGACTTCTAGAGGTAATACCAATATATCAGAATCTATGTCGTTAGAGTATAGGTAATCTACGGTTTCTTCATGATTCTTAAAGTATTTTCCACTCATAGTTGCAAACCACTGACTTCAACTAAAAAAAAAAATTATACTCTATTAGTCTAGCATCCTCGATTGTGGAAAGTCAAATTTGACGGATTTGTCAAATTTTTGAAATCATACCTCAAAAGGCATTTAAGATCGTATCTCAAAGAGCAGTGTTCTATGGAGATAGCGATGTATTCATGAATTTTTTTGTTTGTCTTATACCATTTTAATTGTATCTTATTTTGTTCCGAGTTTCTCTTTTATGTGGCTTTCGTGTTCCACTGAAAGGTTCCGGGCGAAGAAAAAGAGTTTCTGCATCTTCTTTTGTGAGGCTCTGTCACTTTCTCGTTTCCCTTGTGCCCTGACACATACATCAGGGTTACCCTGTTGTTCTTTGCCAATTGGGATGTTGACTGTAATCAAATAAAAGTATAATTTTGCCGCGAAATGGTAGGTTTCACAATAAAAACCCTAAAAAACACAATATTTTTCTTTATTGTTTTTGTTTATTGAAAGGATACAGAATGAGCGATCATGACGACCAAATCAAGAATTTACAAGGCAATGGTGAGACCAACTATGACATATACCGCAGAAACTCGACCTGACACAGCGAAAACTAAACAACTACTGGAAACAACCGAAATGGGAGTACTTCGTAGAATAATTGGAACAACGCTCTTGGACAGAGAGAGAAGTGAAAATATAAAAAGAACATGTAAGGTAGAAAACGTTAATGAGTGGGTACTGGGTAGAAAAAGGGAATGGAACGACCACATCAATAGAATGGACTCCAGAAGAATAGACAGAATTGCACAAGACAAATCACCGTGAGGTCGTAGGAGTTTAGAATGCCCCTGAAAATGATGAAGTCACAACTTGGCATTGCAACAGGCATAGAGATGACGAAACGAAACAGGCGGTTCGCCTATATTAAAGAAGGAAGTAGAAGAAGAAACAGTAACTTCTGCGCTGCTGTATTTAGAAATATGAAGACCTCCATGTAAGTAATTTATCAAAAATTGTTATTTCCATAACCGATAATGAATACATAATAGTATTAATCGGTATTTATAAGCTCAAAACTAAAATAAAACGAGTAGTGCCGGGCTAGATGAAGCCATATTTTCCTATTATTTTACGAACGTGGAATATGAATAAATAAATTTTCGGGTATTTAAATTCTAGTACTTATCCACTGAGGCACCGCACAACATTTAAAATAACTTAGAACTCATATCACAAAAATTACGAAAAAAAATTATATATCCTTGTCAGTTTACCAGTGTAACGTAACAGCGGTCCTGTGACAATTATTGGCGTTTTGGAGGGAAATTTGAAACGGGATTTAAAATTTATGATTTTTAAAGTACCAGTTGTACTAAAAAAAGTAATTTTAAATATTTTCGACTACATTAGGTACTTATGCATAGTTTCAAATACTTTCCCAAAAATAATCAACATTTCAATTGCATTAAGACTGGCCTGCAGTTCCAAGTCGACTTAGATTCATAGGTATTTGACTTGAGAACGTTTAGTTGTAAGTAAAACTTTCCAGATCTTCCAAACAGGCATATTTCATTTATTTGGAATTTACACTATACCGACCGAAAGTATTTCTCACAACAAATAATTTCAGCATTGATTTATTGAGAGATATTAAAAATCACAGTGTAAGACCATATTTAAAATCACGAAATTGGATATTTTTGGAATTTTAAATATTTTTTATCTCAAAAACAAGGCGACTTGCGCAAACATATGTAAGTATCTTTTTTGTTCAAAATTACCTAAAGATTATGAAAAAATTTTTCTATTTTGGAATACTGAATTTGGCTTTGATTGGCGAACAAATTCGACACATATCAACCTGTTGAACAAGCAGGATTCAGAAGGGGATATGGAACATGCGACCATCTGCATACAATAAAAATATTAATAGAAAAAACCAACGAGTATAATCTGCCTCTGTACATGGCCTGACTACGAGAAGGCTTTCGATAGCATAGAACTATGGGCTGTTCAAGAATCTTTGGTAAATAGCAGAATAGACTCGAGATACAAAAATCTATTGCATAATGTCTATCTAGACGCAACGATGACAGTACAACTTTATGACGAGCTAAAGACGAACCGCATCCCAATCAAAAGAGGAGTAAGACAGGGAGATACAATCTCGCCCAAATTATTTACAATGGCCTTGGAGGACTTGTTCAAATCATTAAATTGGGAAAATAAAGAGATAAACATTAATGGTAGATTCATAAATCATCTGAGATATGCAGATGATATACTCTTGATCGCATCCGACTGGGAAGAGCTGCAGTCAATGATAAACGACCTCCATGAAACATCGCTCCAACGAGGATTAAAGATGAATCTCAGAAAAACAAAAGTAATGTCAAACTCAGATGAACAACAAGTTATAACAGTAAATGCAACCGAAATAGAGCAGGTGAATGAATATATATATACTTAGGCCAGGCCATAAAAGCGAGTAAGGATAACCAGACAGCCGAAATAACACGAAGAACTCGATTGGGATGGACGGCGTTCGGAAAACTCTCCTATGTTTTGAAAAATCAGAAAATTCCCTTATACTTAAGAACCAAAGTATTTGATTGTTATATATTGCCAGTTCTAACATACGGAGCGCAGACGTGGTCCTTTCCAAAATCAAATTTGGACAGAATCCGTAAAACTAAGGGCTATGGAACGATACATGTTAGAAATATCACTCAGAGATAAAAAAAAAACAACCAAGAAGAAAAACCAACGCAGTTGATGTTATAGAAAGAGCAGCATCACTAAAATGGAAATGGGCAGGCCATAACGAACGAATAAAAGACAACCGTTGGAATTCAGAAATTGGAAAATGGCGTCCATATGAAGGGAAAAGATCCAGAGGCAGGCCATAGATGAGATGGAAGGATGACATAGTCAGACATGCCGGCTTGGCGTGGCAAAGAAGAGCCCAGAATAGAGAGATTTGGAAACAAATAGGGGAGACCTATATCCAGTTTTGGAAGGATGAAAACTAGGCTAAAATGAATTAAATGAATGAATTTGGCTTGTTGTTTCATAGATGAATATTGTACACATCTGTCGAATCGGTATTTCTTATTTTTTGGTATAATTGGTGCTATAACCATAACTTTTTTTTTTGAAATCCGCAGGAAAAAATCTAAGGGAGATTGTGAGGCCTTAGAATTTTTAGCTCAAAAGTTTGCCGTAATCCATATTCTTTGACATTACTTGTGTGACATCCCGACTATTTTACAATAATTTACAAAAATATTATACTTTTATATAATAAGAGAGCTTTCGAGAACGTCCCCCAATTAGATTTTAATAAAATACTTTTTAGCAGTTTCTCTATGAAAATATTATTAAATCTGCGACCATATTTTTATCGCTTCCTTCTAGATTTGCGCGGATTAAATATTTATTACAGCCTGTTGCTTTGAAATTAAGTTATACCGACCCTGACTTGCACTAATTTGTTTTAATTATACATTTTATAAATTGTGTATCCATATTTTAATTAATTATAATTCCTGCAACACCATATACCCATAAACTAAATTTATTTCTTTGCTTCTTTGTGAAAAAGAAGCAATTATCACTAAATAGAGAGCACTGAAAAGCTTTCGTTATAATATTGTAACGTAAAATTGATTCAAATAAGATTGAATCTTTGTTGTTTCGACAATTTACTATTATCTTAATATATATTAAAAACATTATTCAGAAAATGCTATATTAAAGTGCATGTCTGGGGATGTTTCTCTCTCCATACTCTATCGTTTCTGGAATACTCTAAGGAGACCTGCAACAGGAAACTCCTTATAAAGTACTTTAATGAACTCTTCTTCTTCTTCTTCTACTTCTTGGAGATCTGTCGATCTGTTAATTCTGAAGCTGCCTCTGCATCTTTTCCTGAGAGGTAGATTGCCAACTATCTTTCCACCTTTTAGGGGGCCTCCCGGGAGGTCTTGAGCCGGGCGGGTTATTTTCTAGGACTATTTTCGGAAGTCTGTTCTCGTCCATCCGTCTTACATGGTTGTACCACTGCCTCTTACGTTGTCTTCCCCATCTCACAATGTCTTGTATCCCGCATTGTTCTCTGATATCTGTGTTTCTTACTCTGTCTCTTCTTGTTTTCCCCACTATTGTTCTCAGTGTTTTCATTTCGGCCACCCTTAGCATGTGTTTCGTCTTGTTAGTGTCCTCACGGACTTCCGTGCCGTATGTCATGATGGGTCTGATACAAGTCTTGTAGATTCTAATTTTGCTATCTTTGCGCATGTACGAGTTTGACCAGACTATATCTCGTAGGCATCCTGATAGTGCGGATGCTTTGTTAATCTGGCTCCTTAGGTCTTTAACTGGGTCGTGGGTGCTTGATATGTCTATGCCTAGGTATCTGAATTGCATCACCTGCTCTATGGGATTGTCCTCCACCACCAGCTTACATCTGAGTGGATCCTTTGCGATTGTCATGCATTTGGTTTTGCTGATAGAAATGTTCATATTGAGTTGGCGGCTTACTTGGAAAAACTGGAAGAGTTGTCTCTGTAGATCGTTTTCTGATTCAGCAATAATTGCTACATCATCGGCGTAGCACACCAAACCCACTCTTTTGTTGCCCAGTCTGTATCCGAGATTGAGACATGTTACCTTGTTTATGATTTTATTCATGAGGAAATTAAACAAAAAAGGACTCAGACTGTCACCCTGTCTAATTCCTCCCAGTGTTGGGATATTTTCAGTGAATTGATCTCCTGCCTTGACCTTTGTTACGTTATTGTTATTTAGGTTATGGATTATCTTCGTTATGTTCGCTGGTGCCTTATTTTCCATTAATATATGTAGAATGTCTCCCAATCGGACTCTGTCAAACGCCATTGTTAGGTCAATGAAGCAGATATACGCTGGCATACTGTACTCTGTAGCCTTTTCTTTTATTTGTTTTATTATAAACACTGCGTCTGTTATTGACCGTCCCTTTGTGAAGCCCTGTTGTTCCTCAGCATTCTTAATTTGTGTTTCCAGTTTGTCCTTGAGAATACTCGTGAAAAGTTTCATTACTGTGTTTAAGAGAGTTATTCCTCTATAGTTTTGTGGGCAGGTTTTTAGTCCTTTCTTAAATATAGGTATGGTGATGCTATTATGCCATTCGTCTGGTGTTTCCGTTTCGTCTCGTGAATGAACTCACTCACACTAAATACAGAGATCATGCAATGATATTTACTGACGGAGCCAAGACCTATTCTAGAGTTGGCGTAGCTGTCTTTGTTTCCCCTCATAAATACTCTTACACCCTACATCCCTTCTCCAGTATCCTATCTGCAGAACTGTTTGCGATTTTTAAGGCCACTGAGATAATAAAAAGATCCCACAAAAAATTATGGACTATCGCCACTGATTCCTTAAATTCTATTACCTCTCTAAAATCATATAATCCCACTCACCCTTTGATCATAAACATAAAATATAACCTGACAAGAATAAGCATCCAAAAAAATAAAGTATCATTTCTAGTCACGTGGACATCGGAGGAAATGAGGAGGCTGACACTTTGGCAAACGGTGATCCCACCTCTCTTTCTGTTAATCTAACCTTCTGCCCCGGAGATCTTCATATCTTCTCCAAGCATAAAATAAGAGCCCTTTGGCAGTTAGAATGGGATCTTCAATTGGAAGAAAATAAGGTACATGAAATAAAAGACGCAATACACAAAAATATTGCTCTTCAGAGCTTTCCTAGAAAACCCCTGTCCGTTATGGCCAGACTCAGAATTGGCCACACTAGACTAACACACGGCCATCTTATTGATCGCTCTGATCCCCCCCTATGTAACCAATGTGAGGTAGCTCTTACAGTTAAACATATTCTGGACTTCTGCCCTAAATACTCTCGCCAACTGATTGAACTTGATATCAAGGGCCCCTTAAAGGAGAAACCCTCTTATGAAAACACCATGAAAATTTTCTGTTTCCTTCGAGACTCCTCTCTGTTACCTCATATATCAACCTTAATTAGTACATAATTGTATAAACATGCTGGTCCTTTAGTATATAACCCTGTTTGTCTTCTGTTTATGTTCCTTGTTTTTACTAATATGAGTTTTAATATTTTATCTGTTTATTTATATATTTATTTCTGGACAGCATACTGAGGAATGAAGTTTTATTGTAACACCTTCCCTCTATAGACACCAAGAAACCCTGATGGGTTGACGTGTCTTTAATTAATATAAATCAATCAATCAATATCTCCATACATTTGTATCATTGAGTCATTTTACTCAAAACATGTGCACAGCGAGAATGAAAATAATTTATGAACGAGTGTTTTGATAAACTCTGCTGAACGCTGATTTGGACTTGATTATGACTCGTGGATATTACCAGAAGACAATGATACGAGATTTCTTTGTCGCCATTACTATTATGGAGGGGCCTGCTTCCATTGGAATATCGGAACTCTAATCTAAGTATCGGTCTCAGTAAAAACTTAACAGCACCCCAACAAATATTCGCAAAAATTATATTGAATATTGATGCAAAAGCTATAAATATTTTTGCCCCCTGGGAAGACTTTCTCGTGATGTATATAACATTTTCAAGGTTCACCATATATTATTATTAGTCACACCTTTCCGCACGCAGCTCTTATGTAAGACTAACTTGGAGTGAACTATCAATAATTTATTTCTTATATGCCTTAAGCAAGCTTTAAATCCTTATAAGTAAAAATTGTATCATTATGTTTGCTGAAAAATATTTGTACTTTTCTATTTTGGTTTTTCAGAGACACGTACCCTAAAGAGAGATGTATCCTTTTTTGTAATGGTAAAATTGAAAGATTCTTAGCACTAATTTTCTGGCTACGAAGAAAATTTCAACAAAATTATGAGCGGGGAAGCGGGGAAAAAAACTTAGTCTTTATTATTTAATTTGGGTTAGGTTTCTTGTAGACGAAGATCGACTTTAGTAGTATTTTTGTGATATTTTGAAAATTATTAGTACAGAGTGGTTAAAATTTTTTTTTAATTTTATAATATTAAGCATTAAAAATGAGGGCAACTTTGTTTAAGGTTCCAAAAATTTGTAGTTTTCAAAATATTGACAATTCGACATTTTTCTATTGTAAAAATGGAATACGACTTTTAAGTTTTGTTATTAGTTGGCCATGATTGCGAGGCGTAGCGGAAATAAAACAATTGAAGCCTACAAAATTGTCACTAATTCTTGGCATTTGACATTCATTAATAATAATCATGACGGGGCGATTAAATTATACACACGAAGATTATTTAAACTTATTTATTATTTATGGAGAATGTGATAGAGTTATTTCAAGAACAAGCGATACATTCGCGATCCGATATCCGAAGAAACAGAAACCAATATTACCAACTGTTATAAAGATTATAAAAAACTTCAAGAACTTTGGATCTATAAAAGCTAAAAGAAATAGAAATAAACCAGTTGTTAATAAAATAAAGTTACAAAAATTATTTGAGTAAATGTTCAAATTGTCGCCCTTGAACTTCCAAACATTTTTTGCACCTATGCAGGAACTCTTCATGGGTAGCTCTTCTTATTGACTGAGGATTAAGTTCTTCAATTGCTATTCCAACGCGCTGCATGCAATCTTGCATAGTGGTTAATGCGGTGTTGTATATTTTATTTTTGAATGTCCCGCAAATAAAAAAATCAAGTAGTGTTAGGTCGGGGGAGCGAGGTGGCCAAAGATGGGGCCCATTCTTGACTATCTTTTGATAATAAAACAAGTTTTGTAGATGATTGTTAACCAAATGACTATTATGTGAAGCCGCCCCATCATCTTGATAAAATAGATTTCTGTACTCAGTCAGCGGCAAGTTATCTAAATAGTTCACTTCCAAATTTTTCAAGATATCGCAGTAGCGCTCACCTATAAGTTAAAAAAAATATTTTGTATCTAAAAGTACGTTTGAGGGGCTCCAATAATGCGAATTTGGCTTCGTCCGATTAAATAATATTATCCAAAAAACCAGCATTTTTTTGTGACCGAAGTAAAATAAATTGACAGAACTCTACGCTTCGCGGAAAACCAGTGCCTTTTAAATGTTGTCCTATGGAATATATAAATGGATGAAAATTTTATTTTCATAAAATCCTTAAAACTGATGTTTGAGATAATCCAGACTCTAATGCTACTTGCCTTGCAGATATTGTCGGATATGCGGCGAAATATCCTAACATTGTAGTTTCTATATTTTCATTATTAAGAACTGGTTTATTTCTATTTCTTTTTGCTTTTATGAATCCAAAGTTCTTAAAGTTTTTTATAATCATTTTAACAGTTAGTGCGTGTAATTTAATCGCCCCGGCATGATTATTATTAATGAATGTCAAAAGGCGAGAAATAGTGACAATTGTGTAGGGTTCGATTGTTTTATTTTCGGCACGCCTCGCCGTCATGGCCAGCGAATAAAACTTAAAAGCCATATAGCATTTTACAATAGAAAAATGTTGAATTGAGAATATTTTGAAAACTACGAAGTTTTGGAATAGACAACCTTACGCAAAGGTACCCTTGTTTTTAATGCTTAATATGATAAAATTATAAAAATAGGTGCTTTCTATTTAAAAAAATTGACTTTTGACGATTTTTTAAATATAATTTTTATTCTTCTTTTTTGACCACTCTACTAATAATTTTCAAAACATCATCAAAGGACCACTAAAGTCGATCTTCGTCGAAAAGAAAACTAACCCAAATTAAATAATAAAGATTTTCTTATAAGAAATAGTTAAGTTTTGGTCCGCAAACGTCATTTTTGATATAAAAATTTAAATATGTCGAAAACGGTAAGTCTTAAGTATAGAATATTATATATGAAATATGTCTAGAATTTTACTTAGAAATCAAAAATGCAATAATATATAGGATGTTCTATTTACAATAAGCAAGTTGGCTTATATTTCCTGTATAATCGGAAGTGCCGTCATCTTGAAAATATTTTATCCGGCTGTCCCCCATGCATGCATGCATTTTCTGGATAATCAACCGTATAGTTTTCTTAAACCAAAATTAAATTAATATTATAGTAGCATCTACAGAATAGATATATGATTTCCCCCATTCACGGGTAACAGATTACTCAACAAACACATTTCAAACTGTGAACTTTGTTATCTCAAGGACTCTATACTAATATACACAGATGCTTTTAAGACACCAGAAGGTAATGGGGCAGCAATTTTCATCTCCCAGATGAACATTAAACGTAAATGTAAAATAATTGATGATTGTAGCATTTTTACCATTGAAGCTATATCTATATCTGAAGCGCTGAAGGTTGTTTTGGATAGTGAATTTCAGCATTACGTTATTTTGTCTGACTCAATGTCTGTCCTTAAATCCTTGGATAAAGTTAAACCTTGAGACTATAAAAGTAATCCGTTCATTTGGAACATCAGAAAATTATTACGAAGATCTATGCTACACAGTAAATGTAGGGGATTGAGACAAAGAGTACTTAGTGGACTGTAAATAGGTTGGTTGCGGAGATGAGAAATTATACAAATAATGAGCAAATACAAAATACGGCGACAGCGTGACACAAATACTAAATCCTTGTAGTTGAAATCACTTCACTAATTTCTTCTTGGTGGCCACCAGGATAATCCCATGCTTCACAATACAGGAACCAGGAATCGGGGACACTGTCACTATATTTCGGAGTAGTTTTGAGGCGAGAGTCAATATATTTGAGAGCAAAACAATAAGCCTTTTCGATAAGGCGAGGGACGTGCAATACGTCGAGTACTATACTATACGACAATTACTGTACTACTACACGACTATGGTACTACTATTGTTCTGTCCCTTTTTACATTTGTCCTAATGCGCGAGGGCCAGTAAAATGTGTCACGTGTAAACGCGAGTAAAATTGAATTAAAAAGTAATGAAACCTAAACAGTAAACATATCACATTCATATGGACAAAAGCTCATACGGGACTTAACGGTAATGAAATTGTAGATCTTTCGCTAAAGATAGCATTCGTATTAAAAAAAAATTGACTCTTTGTGATGCATATAATAGTTTAAGACATAGAATAGAGCATAAATGAAAAGAAAGATGGTCTAATTTTTGTAGAAATACATCGACAAGATATTCACCCATATGTGATGATATACCAAATAAATACTAGCATAAAGATATAACAGTCTCAAGACGCTACATAACAACTATCATTCGTATGAAATTTGGCCGTGACTGTTGTCCTGCTCATTTACATAAAATTAATGTCCTACCGACAGAAAACTGTGATGTGTGTCTTATTAGATGTGATCTGGATCATATAATTCTACAGTGTAGAAAATACCAGAATGAAATAAATACACTGTTTGAAATTTTGTTAAACAATTGTAAAGTTGAAAGTCCTTTTAATGCCCTTAGTCTTCTAGCGATAAAAAGAACAGAAGTATATAATGCAATTATGCTTTATCTACATAAAATAAATTTAAAGCTATGATCTCACACTCCTAATTTTATCCTTCAGTGTACATCTTTTTATAGTGATCTTTCTTATTTGTCTAATCAAAAGACGCCCTGATAGACCCCAGCGGCGTAAAGTGTGTGTCCCTGTTAAACACCTATGTTAACTCATTTTTTCAATATCTCAAAACCTAGTGAAGAATTTGTTTTTTTTTACTATTAATATCAATATGTTTTTGAATAAAATAACACTTCGTGACTGGCTGCATGGCTGATCAGCCAATGCCAAAAAAAAAATAAATAAATTAAATAAATATTTATTCATGAACTAGTAATCTTCAGAATTAAAATTGCTTAATACTGATTTTTTAAAGGTTTTGCTTCATCTTATTAAAGTTGCGATAATAAATATTTAAGCTTAATATATTTTTATTTTCTTTTGTACTTTGTGTTAAATTTATGAACAGCAAAAAAAAATGGTCAAAATGTAGTTGTCAATGATAATAAATTATCGACAATCAGTGACGATAATACGTAACAAAAATAATTATTTAAAACATGTTATTTGCTTACGAATTTTTAGTTTTTAAATTGCTTTTTCTTCCAATCTGTATAATATTAAATTGAAGTTGCATTAAAAATTCTCCTTTCGTAATTCTTTGTGTATTTACGGAATAATTTTATTAGCAATAATTCATTGCTTTTCCACTCAAGTATTTTATATACAATTACAGCATACATTTACATCATACAATGACAAATATCGTCCTAATTTATTACTAAATTGACCACACGCAATTTGTTCTTTGAAATTACCTTTGCGGCAGTTGTTTAACATAACTCAAGAAATTAATTCCAAAGACATCTTAAACGACCGTATTAGAAAATTACCTGTACTGCAATTTTAAAACAAACAGTGGTATAAAATTACTATTACGTAATAGCGCGGCATGACAAAAATGGATTAATACAGCCAACAGCATGCAATTCACAGTGCTTTACAGTTATTAATCGATAGTCTGGTATTCTCAGAAGTTCAATTTGAGGCGGGTTTCTTGAAAGCGATTACACTTAATTGATTAAAACTAACTTGACTGCGCTGCCATCTAGAGAAATGACAAAAAATTGATTTTCCAACTTGAAACGAACCTTCCGCCATTACACAATTGGCCGAATAGATTGCAGCAAATAACTTTCGTTGTATAATAGAGCAATGGCACTTTTTATTGGCTAAACGGGTGGTAATTTTAAAAGACTGCTTTTAAATGGACGGCTATTAATTAAGTTCACTGTTGTTTTATTTCGCGATTAGTCCTAAATGTGGAGAGCGAAGCATCGCCGTTTATTGCCATATGGGCTTCAGTGCGCTTGAGAAAAAAGCCCCGAAGGAATTAAAATTAGCTTGAAATCTAGCTCTTTCTTTTACGGGAGATGTCATCAGCAATTACGGATGAGCAATTGAATTTTACCAGCATGTACCTGTGTTACGGGTTAATGGACTTTCGACCACCCAACTTAAATGACATTACATGTTATTAATTCGA
Source organism: Diaprepes abbreviatus (assembly GCA_034092305.1). Taxonomy (NCBI): domain Eukaryota; kingdom Metazoa; phylum Arthropoda; class Insecta; order Coleoptera; family Curculionidae; genus Diaprepes; species Diaprepes abbreviatus. Next base: position 141,090 of record JASJET010000500.1, on the reverse strand, counting down.
TTTAACTTTTTTCGGTTTCGGTCATAGTATTGCTTTATATTAATTTAATTAACACATGTTCTTTTCTGACGTTTCGGTTTATTTTATTGATTAAACCATCTTCAGAGAATTCCTGTAAATAAGGAAAAAGCTACGTAATTTGTTCTTATATAAAATTTTTATAAAAAAAATTGAACCGAGGTACACTAATCTCGATTAGTACTTAGTTCAAATAATTTATGAATATCATAATGAATTCAAAGCTAAAAATCGAAAAATAACATTTTTATAAAAAAAATTGAACCGACTTCTAAAAGTGCGCTAAAAAGTGAAAAATAACTATAAATTTTTATATGAAATTGAAATTTTTGAAATCGACGCAAACTAATGCCTGACAAAATGTGATTCACATTAAAAGATTGAAAATATTTTATTTGAAATTGATTTGTTACCATAATTTATATGTATTAGTAGTTATTTATTTCATTTAGAAATAATTTGGCGCAAACTTCAAATATTTTAATTTCGTATAAAAATTTATAGTTCTTTTTCACTTTTTAGCGCACTTTTAGAAGTCGGTTCAATTTTTTTTATAAAAATGTTATTTTTCGATTTTTAGCTTTGAATTCATTATGATATTCATAAATTATTTGAACTAAGTACTAATCGAGATTAGTGTACCTCGCAATGATTCCAAGGTGGCAAAAAAGTACTCATTTTATCCAAGGTTGTAAATCATCCTGAAATGAACCGCTAAATATTCTTTGATTCTTAGAGTTTTCCAAATACCTGTAAAATTGTGTCAAACAAATATTTAGTCTGTCATAGTAAATCCACTATCTTAAATTTTAAATTAATTAAGATTAGATTAATATGGACCCCAAAACCTTCCAATAACGATATTTAAATAACTTGAGATGTACATTTATTATATATATATATATATATATATATATATATATATATATATATATATATATATATATATATATATATATATATATATATATATTATACTGCATATTGAGTTTGGATACACCCCAAGAACCCCGCAATATCAATTTTAGAAAAAATCGGAAGACGTAAAATTTTCAGTCTGTCATATTGTATCTTATCAACCTAATAGTTGTAAAAAATTAACTTCATATTCGTAATACCAAATCTGAAAAAATACGAATAAGATAAAATTTTCAACCCACCATATTAAATCTGCCACATTGAATTTCAAAAAAATAATTTTAACGTCTTAATCTAATCTAAATCTAAACCCTTCAAGGCCCCCTAGTACCAATTTTGGATGAAATCCAGAAATCCAAAATTTCTAGACCGTCGTATTGCATCTGACATATTAGATTTTCTTAAAATAATTTTATATTCGCTATTTACATCCTCGAAAACGATTTAGCCCCACTTTTGAACAAAATCGAATAATGTAAAATTTTTAGTCCGCTATATTGAATGCGCCATATTGAATCATGAGAAAATACTTTTAAATTCATAATTTGCACCCTCAAGAACTCCCTATATCTGTTTTGGAGAAAATCGAAAAATTTTTAGGACGCCATATTGAATTCACCAGATTATTTTTTAAAAAACATTTTAAATTCCTAATTAACAATAACAAAAATTCTCCAATACTGATTTTAAATAAAATCGAGAGATGTAGAATCTTTAATCCGCCATCTTGGATCAGCCATATTTATTTTTTTTAAATAATTTCAAATACGTAATGTGCGATCTCAAAAACTTCCCCATATCAATTTTGAAAAAATAGGACAAAATTAATTTTTTCGTCCGCCATATTGTAACCGCTATATTGAATTTTTAAAAAATAATTTTAGATTCGTTATGTGCGACCCCCCAAAAACTTCCCTGTTCCAGTTTTGGAGAAAATCGGACAAAATTGATTGTTTTCGTCAGCCATATTGTATCTGCCATATTGAATTTTTCAAAAATAATTTCAGATTAGTTGTGAACGACCCCGAAAATTCCCCCATACCAATTTTGGAGAAAATCGGACAAAATTAATTTTATTTGGCCGCCATATTTTCAGCGTTATCTTGAATTTTACTACACCAATTTCGTTCAAAAAAATAGAGGACCACCGCAGCAACTTCCTGAACATAATATAAAATATTTCATTCAAATCGGTGCCGCCGTTCCAGAGTAATCGGTATACATACATAAAAAAAATATATAGTCGACGAATTGAAAACCTCCTTCTTTCAGAAGTCGGTTAATAAACTGAAAATTAAATTTTTTACCTAATATTACCAGGTAGTTCACTTAATTAACTTACATTTAACATTTTTTTTTAATATGAATATAAATATAGACAACTGATATTATTTTTTAATACATTTTTTACACATCTATTATGTTTATACAATATACTACCAAAGAGTTAGAAAGTTTTTGGATCATCTGCAATTTTATTGCCCTATTGGGTTGATATACACATTACTCAGGTCATTTGTGTCCGTTCTGAAATTCATTGTACAAGATGTTCTTTTGATATGGATCATTTCTTTAATTGTTCTTTTTTTGTAATTAATTTCTGTGTCTAAAATCTCCACGTTATTAAAATCGATGTTGTGGTATGTTATCTATTGCATGTTAGCTAAGGCAGTTTTGTTATCGTCATTGTCATGTCTAATGCTGTATTTGTGATTTTGTATTCTATTTTTTAAGTACTGTTTGGTTTGACCGACATATGTTTCGTTGCAATCTAAACAATTGATCTTGTAAATAACATTTGTTTGTTCGTCTATTCAACTATTTGGATATCATATGGTATATCACTATTTTAATGGGATTAGTAACTTCTGGTAAATCCAGCAGATACGTATTTTTGGGTAGGTGAAACATTGCTTTTTGTTGGTTTACTGTTGTTATAGAGTTTTTCTACTCGGCTTTTTTTTATGGGTTCAATAAATTTCTTTGGATAACTGTTTTTTGTTAAAGTGTCTTAACTTTTTTTAAATTTTGAGGTCTAAATTGTGGATTGGAAAATTTGATAGCTCTATCGGTTAGTGCTGTGACGATAGGTAACAATAGGCCTATATTATACTATTGTTATAGAGGTTTTCTTTTCTCGAAGAAGAAATATATTTAGGTCACCGTTTAGTTTGTAGTTTTGTACTTCTTTTTCTATAAAATCATGTAGCATCTTATTAGAGATTTTTAAAAATTGGCAACGTTGTGTCTCCTCTTTAGTTGGTAAGATGAGATATGCAATATTGCCACGTTTTGATCGGAAATATAATCATTTAAATTATTTTATACTTGTTACAAAAGGAATGTATATAACATTTTATTAATGAGATCCAATTACTGACAACATTGTAATGATGAATAAGTTGTGTCCTAGTGCTGTGTCCATTTTATGAGCGTCAAAATTATAGCATTGGAGTAATAGTCTAGGGTTAGTCTATTCTAATGCTCAGAGATGCCATAATCACACGATATGTTACATGACGATCTTACATTATCAATTAAAGCACAGAATCAATATTTTCTTGTACTCTAACCGATTTTGGACTACCTTCACGCGACTCGTCCATAAGCGAACGAAAGCCACGATAACATTCACCACATCAGCGATGTACAGTGATTTTTGTAGGTTCTTCACTGCAAAATAAAGAACTAAGTTCAGCAATGTTCATTATGTTCAGGAGATAATTCCATATCTTGACCGAGATGAAATCTTGAAGTTACTGTAAACAACACAAATAGCTTCCGTATGTCAAAACGTTCTCGATACGTATACAATCTATATGCCTCCTTTAATTTCTCTGACTTTGGTGGTCAGCGTCAAAGGAGATAATAAAAGCGTCATCATATTTCTATTGTTCGAGAGCAGAACGACCGAGGCCCGCAGTAATCCATTATCAGGCGTTTTTTTGTGCAAAATCAAAGGATTTATTTTATCTAGTTAGACGGCTTCATGGCATGTTTTTCGATGACACCTAGCAACGCCAGCATTGCCACTTTCCTAAACATATTCCTTCTCTGTACAAATACGATTTTCCTCTTGAAGGGACTGCATATACCTAAAATGGGTGGAAGTACGAATTTTAATATTTTTTTAAATAATTTATTCGATTAGTACAATGTCATTAAATACAAATTGAAGAATATAGGTTGTATATTCATTATGAAGTCTGAAACTACTGATCAATTCCCAAGGCCATCTTTTGGCGTAATCGAAGAGTTTTCTTTGGCAGAATTATAGACATGATAATAACATCTGATTGTAGACTGTGGAGGAGAAGAAAAGGTTGAGAATTCATGTTCTAATTATTTAAAAAAAAGTTGAGTGGAGCTTGAACTTGGATCAATTATCCGATTTAAAAATTTCAATTTTAAAATATAAATTGAGTATTAAGAAACGATAAAAAAAAATAAATAAATAAAAATTTATAGCCGTAGAAAGCAAGGGTGTTTTCGGTCAACAAACACCAAAATACAGAAAAAATGAAGTTTTTGTACTAGGTTGGTGGTCAAAATCATTTTACTTGAATGTCCAGGGTCGCATTAAAAAGCTAAAAGAAAGTACTTCCTATAAGAAATATAAAGGTTAGTATAAACAAGTTTTTAAATGAATGGTCGCACTCCGAAATTTTTTTTTTTTTTGATCTGAATAATAACACATGTTTCCTTATATCATATAGCTTGAATATATTGTGTTGGCATAGGTAAATATTTTAATTGCCCAATTATGTAGATGTTATGCATAGTTTACCATGACTAATGCATGCTTTTTTATGCTTAGTAGTTTAAAATAATTTCACTTAAAAGAGTCCCTGAAATAAAAATAACTCGGCATTAGCATTATTATTATTATTGTTAATAACTTAGATCACGGTACTCTTAAAGTGGTAATTGTAATATTAAAACTGCAGAGGCATTATTCTCATAGTACTTATTTTTAGTTTTCTTTACACCAAAATCGGGTTGATTTAGATTTTTTTTAAATCAAAATTCATTGATTTAATTAAAAATATCATGATCTTTTAGATTTCCACATAAAAACTTCTAGAGAGCAAGTCAGGAGTATTTAATCATATTTATAAAATATTTTTATTTTAGTATTTTATTATCGAGTACAAACACATACTGAAAAAAACATTTTTTTTTTTGAAAGTTTGATTGCTCTAGTTTAATTACGCCAAAAAAAAATGCTGATCAAAGTAAACAAATGAATATGTAAAGAATAATTTTATTCTTGCTGATATTACTCCGAGAATTAATGTATTATTACGCTCAAAATAATGCGGAAACATCTAATATTACGCACCTATTACTGCGAAATTTAACCGTGTCTATTTGAATACATAAATATTTAGGTAGTTTAATAAAATAAATAATCAATAAGATATACTCTCATTATATCCTAGCAATTAATAATTAGCAACATTGCAAGCAGCTACCTAGAAGTGAGGTTATGACAACATTGGCAGAGTTTATTTACTCCTCAGTAATATAGGCCTATATTTTTGTTAAGAGTTTGCTCTTAATACTATGGATCTAATTTCGGTCAAATTACTTATCTAACAATTTACATGATGAAAATATGATTTTAAATAACAATAATTGTAGAACAAATCGAAATATTCACAAAAAAAATTTTTTTGATTGTAAAAAAGCTTACTTTCTAAAGTATTTTGAGCGCCCACAGTAATACCACGGCTTACCCTATATCTCAAAAAAAAATTAATTTATTATTTCCAATAATAACCAATACCCAATAGATAGGTATAGAATATTTTTGTAATTAAAAACCTAAACCACTTTATGTTTATTTATTATATAGTATCAATAACTATATTGTAAACTGTATAAGTTTTACCCAACTTTTCACTTTTTCACTAGCCAAATAAAAATTCAAAACCTAAATTCGTTTTCTTTTGTTGCTTCGTCAAAACTTGTTTTAAGCAGTTTAGCAGCTTTGATTGCCAGAAAATTCATGTCAGGACTCTCTTAATTGTTTGCCTATAAATTGTTAAGTGGTAATAATTCGTGCTCATTTTGTTATATTACTGGTTGTGTTCTGGTCCAGCAGAGTAGTTTTACTTTTATTCATAGAATTATTTCGTTAAAATGGGTAAGAAGAAAGAACACTATATATGTCAATAGATCTTACTATATCTGGTTGTAGAACAATTTGTAAAGGCTTAAGTCGCATCACGAGCTTTGTACCAATATTACTAAGCAGCAAGTTGCAATCTATGCAGGGAAGTAGTACAAGTACAGCTAAGTAACAAAGTCCAAGTAGCAAATAATTTTGTGAGAAGAAAAAAAAATTTTTCTCTCAGAATAATGTCTAAATATATCAGCTGACGGGTGGTTAAATGTCCACAACGAACCTGTAATATGTTCAACTATAACAACAGAAGATGGACGAGTATTTCTCTATGAAATTATTGATACCTCTGGATAGCCTCATACTTCCAAAAATTTAACGGAACTTAATTAATTTTTTCATGTGAACTAAAATATCATTGTTATGTAAAATCTTTCGTGACAGACGTCGAGGCAAAGATGACTGGCATGAAGAAAAGTACTGAAGAAAGAACCAGTTCTAGAGCTATGGTTGCTTGACACGTTTTTTAAATTTGTTTTGCAAGGATTTAGAGATAAAAGACATTAAAGAACACATTGTTCAAATAACTAAATATTTCCGTAAGAATCATCGAGCTTCAGCGAAATTCAACCAAGCAGAAGGCAAAGCATTAGTTGTTTCAAGCCATGTGGGTTGCAATACTGTTGCCGACTGTTTAGAAATATATGTCTCACAATGAGACATAATATTAAAAATCTGTGAGGAAAACGAACAAGTATAGGATCTTCTTTGGAAAATTAAGGCGGGATAGACTTTTTTGCTCTGAGGATAGACTTTTAACAGGCTTGAAAATGATAAGATTCTATATGGCTTTTAAACCATCAATTTAAGGAAAGAAATGACCGCAGTTATTGGTCCAGTAGACAGTCTCGGAGGAATCTATAGTGTTGTCGTGGTGTTCTGGTGAGGCTGTGGGATTGCTGTATTAACATGTTAGTAGAGTTAGTGGCTCTATCCATATATTCTGGAATGGAGTTTTTAATGAAGGTGTCGAAGGTATCACACTTTAGATCCCTGTGTATGATTGTTTTGAAATCACTTTAGCCGTTTAAATCTCGTTCCGCTTGTGGTGATCTAGGTTGAAGCAAAGGACAGAACGAATAGAGAAATAACAAAGACGATTTGGCTTTCGCTAGGACGTAGTCTGTGTTAAGTGCCCACCACCAAAACGTCAATACTTGTCACTTGACCCATGTTACGTCATACTGGTAAACTGACAAGGATATATAAATTTTTGTCATAGTTTTTGTGATATAAGATGAGTTCTACGTTATTTTAAGTGTTGCAGTGCCTCAGTGTACAAGTATTACAATTAAAATACCTGAAAAGTTATTTATTCACGTTCTACTTTCGGAAAATAAATAGGAAAATGTGGCTTCAGCTAGCCCCGCACATTTAATTTTATTTTCGTTTTGAGCTTATAAATACCGATTATTACTATTATATATTCATTATCAGTTGCAGAAATAACAATTCTTGATAAATTACTTACATGGAGGTCTTCACATTTCTAAATTCAGCACAGCAGAAATTACTGTTTGTTGCGAAGAAATTGGCCACCATAAAACAGTCAATTTTCAGCTAATTCGAACTATTTGCCTTAATAAATCCACTTTCCTTCGTGAAAAAATTTCTTAGAAACGTTTTCAAAGGGAAATTTAAGCTGATTTTGAAGAAATTACATGAAAATGACTATAAAATATGAACTAGACAACGTAGCCTTGACAGCGATCAAGAATGTGACATAAAACCAAAAAATTTATATGTCAAGTTCGTGACAGCGATGACGTTGGTTGTATTCTTTAGAGTTATTATCAAATGATCAAAGTGAAAAAAATGAAACTGATAACCATATTCTTTTGAATATGCATGTACCTGTCATTAGGTCGAAGTGATCATGATTACTTCAAGTAATAGAACTGAAAGTAATAATGACTCAAAAGAACAACCGTATCAGGACGGAGTGCCAGCGATGACGTTAGTATGGAGTGACATCATTCACTTTGATTGGTGTTCGTTGTCACGTGACTCGAAGGAGATTTAGTTACATTTTTATTATTAAATAAAACTAAAATTCTTTAAAAATAAATAAAAACATTGTGTTTTTTAGGATTTCTATTGTGGAAAGTACCGTTTCGCGACAAAAACATATGTTTATTTGAATACAGTCTGTTACGGTTAAAAATTGATCTTAAATAATAAATATTTTTGTTTGCATTTTTCAAGATTAAATTACAGGTTCAGATTACTAAAGTCATAAATAGATTTTTGTTTTGTACGTAAATTTACAGTAAACAATGTTTTCTACTATAAAACTAATGATTACCTTTTGTTTTTCATTCATTAATATTGGTTTCATCTATATTCAGATCATTCCTTTTGTTTACCTTTTGAAATTTTGATTGACATCGAAACTTAACATATTTCTGTAATTTATAAATTTCAGAAAGTTTTTAGGGTTGCCTATAAGATGGCCCATCAGTTGAATATTATCGAAATGCTAAATTCGAAATAAAATAGTATCGATTTTTTTTTCATTATGTTGTTTTTAGTTTATTAATTGAATATTTCCCTTTGTTTTACTAATTAGAATTTTTGGTAATTATAATATTGTAAATTTGACCCTCGAACTAATTCGAACTAATTCGAATTAATTGGATTTTATTTTTAAATATTTCGAACCCATTAAGTAGTTTGTTATTGGGTATTCATTTTGTAGGACGAGGCAGGTTAGATTATTAAGATATTGGTTGTCTCGGTCTGATTTTAGTACTGGCCAGTTTAAAGTTGAGATAGAAGAATTTTTGCATATATTTTCCGGAATAAGTTCAAATTGTATGATAAATGTCAAGGGTTCGAGATTATGGCTACGAGATTAAGGTTATTTTTTTTGGATAGATTTTTGATAGACGTTTTTATAAAGTTTTTTTGGTAACTTCCGTTGGAAGAAATGTGCTAGTGATTTGAGAGAAATCGTTCTCTTTTGGCTATCTGACGCAAGAGCGTGAAGATGTGGTTTTAGTTCTACTGCTTTCCCAAGTTAAGGGAATTGGTCATAAAGGGCCGATTAAAGTGACAAAACCTAGTCGGGGTGCAAACAATTTTGGTGATTTTGGTCGTTTCACTCTACAGCCAGTTTGGCGATTATTTTCTTCAGCCAGCCAGAAACAACGGCTTATCAGTTAGCAGATGCCAACATTTGCTTGAGTTCGAGGGTCTTTGGAATAAATACGTCTTTGGAATGAATATGTCTTAGGAATAACTACAGTATTGTCTTTGGGATAAGTACAATATGTCTTTGGAATAATTACGTTTTTGGGAAAACTATAAATAGTTATAATGTACAGTTTGGGGTTTCGTGCTGCACTTCTGGGATTGTGAGCCTCTGAAAGGGACAATCTCCATATTGAGCCAGGTCAACGTCTTTCTGGGGAAGCCGTCTATGTCACAGGCCTTGTTCAACCACCTGTTTTAAAGTGATTCAGCTAAGTGCCTAAATTTTAGCCAAAGTATGTGCACAAGAGTTTCTGATTGTTAAGCCTAATGGGTATTAAACCTGTATTTTGAATCGTTTAGTTATCTAAACACAGTTTTCTGTTCGATTACCTAGAGGGCTAACAGGTAGGGGATTCTTGTGTATATGGTTTTGAGCCTTTCTAATTAATAGACTTTAAATATCTGGACCTTAATATTTGTTTTTTTAATGATATTTATCTTTTGGTAATTTACCATATCATATATTTGCGGCGAACCAGTAAACTATGTAAGGTGAAACGCAGTCGACTTCGTTGCGCTACAGCCTCAAATTTAAATGTTTTATTTTTGCGATATTTTACTGTAATTGAGGTTTTTTTTTATGGTTCTGTTTTAGAGTCCCAGAGTGGCCAAGTACCCATTTAATTATTGTTTAAAATAATGAATATTATAGTGACACATTTATTGAAAATTTCAATTGCTTAACAATTGAATATTTTGGAAACTAGTTATTTTGTGCAAATTAGTAACAAACATTTCATCAAAATTTTATAGTTTCACTGGCGCCCACGGGTTTCTTTTTCCATTATTTTTTGAATAGATTGTGATTTTTGATTTTTTTTTAAAGCTGATTTTGGTAAATTTGGCTGTTGTAAGTTTACTGGATTTGACATTTTTTTTTATGGTATAGTGATAATATTTGATATATTGGTCTTATATTTGATTGATTTATTGACAATTGATCTTTGATTGAGCATATTTTATTTTTGATTTAATTATTTTTATTAGAATATTTTTGTAAATATAACATATTAAGATGTATAGATTAAATGTTGACCGTTTAACCAAAGATGAACTAGAATACGAAGTTCAGGTTAGGGGTATAGATCCTTCCGGTACGGTAGATTCCTTAAGAAAGTGCTTAAGATCTTTATTAAGTTTAGAGAAATCTGGGAACATAGTTCAAAGTTCAGTGATTCTTGATAATGAGCAGGAGATTGCAGAATGCACTCGAAAACTTACAGAGTTAAAAGATTTTATTTCAAGTTTTTCTGGAACTAGCAAACAAATTTCGAAAATTGAATCAAAATTTGCCCATTTAGTAGGTCGAATTAATAGAATTTCAGATGAAGATATTACTTTTAAGGATAAGCGTTCAAAATTATTAGTCGAATTAACTTCTCTTTTAACTGATTTTGAAACTAAAACAAAGCTGCTTTCTACAGATACAGTATCAGAGCCACCATTAAATCCAAATTTTTCAGATCAATTGGGTACTAGTAATTTAGCAAATTCTACAATGGCTTCTGGTCAAAACTCTCCAATACCTAATGTTAATATTGTTAGCAACCTGTCATCTACAAATAATTTAAATTTTAAAAGTGTACCAGTTTATAAATGGGGTATTAAATTTTCAGGGACTTCAGGGTTAAGTTTTAATGCGTTTTTGCAACGAGTAGATGAACTTTGTATTTCAAGGGGTGTTAATAAAATAGAATTATTTCATTCAGCTTCTGATTTATTTGAGTCAAATGCATTAAATTATTATCATTTAATTTCTAAATATGCTACTGATTGGGATTCTTTAATAAAATTAATGAGAGATGAATTTTTACCAGCTAATTTTGGGGATAAATTATGGAATCAAATTTTAAATAGAACTCAGGGATCAGATGAACCTATAGGTATATATGTTGCGGCAATGACACAGTTATTTGATAGAATGCCAGCTAAGGTATCTGATTGTTTACGTTTAAAAGTTTTACGCGCTAATATGTTACCTTTTTACCAAGAACGACTAAGCTTACATGAAATAAATACTCCTTTTGAATTGATTGAATTATGTAGAAAATTAGAAGAAACTAGGTTACGGGTAGAAGAGTTTAAGCCGCCAAAAAAGGGGAATGTCTCTCTTGAACCAGATTTAGATTATCAATCGGTAAAACGTGATTTTACTAAACCAGCTACTAGTGGAACTGTTAGTGAGGTTCATTTTTCAAATGTTGATAATTTTTCACAAAACTCTAATGCAAATTTTAATAATTTCAATTTTAGAAACAATAATAATAGACAAAATAATATTTCTCAAAATAATAGATTTTCTACTTCACAAAATAATAGAAATAATTCACAAAATGTTAGACAAAACCTTCATAACAGTAATGGACATAACCAAAGAAATTTTAGAAATCAAAATAACTTAAGAAATAATTCTCAAAATCAAAATAATTATCAAAATTTTAGAAATAATCAGAGCAATGTTAGGAATGTTAATGCTTCTTGTAATTCTAATCAAAGTAATTTTAGAAATAATAATTCTCGTTTTTACAGTAATAGCAATCATAATAATTCAGGAAATTTTCAAAATAATTCTAGTAATAGACAGAATATAAATAAAGATTCAGATGTAAATTTATGTTTCAAATGCAATCAACCTAATCATTTTGCTAAGAATTGTACTGCTAAGGATAAGAAATGTTTTAATTGTGGAAAATTAAACTGCACTAAGAGAATGTGTCCTAATTGTAATAGTACTCAAGTTTCGAGTCAGGGAAACGGTTCAAGAAGTCAAGTTTAGGTCGGTCGAGGGTTGACTTCTGACATACAATCGACCACTGATGATTTAGATTTTAAAGATAAAGTTGTTTTGGATTATGTATTGACACATGTAGGTCCTGGGGAATGTCCTTATTTAAGAGTAGATATTTTGGGTTTAAATTTTTATGGACTTTTAGATTCTGGAGCAAATAAAATTTTTGTAGGTAATAAAGGTTGGGATAAATTGAAAACCTTACGAGTTAAATTGGATGTAAATAAGAGTACGCTTTGTAAAATAGCTAATGATAGTTCTTGTGAATGTATAGGCATAGCAACTGTTCCAGTAAAAGTTAGGGATATAGTGAAACTTGTAGATATTTATGTGGTACCTGAACTGCGACATGAACTTATTTTAGGTATTGATTTTTGGATAAAGTTAGGTATTGTTCCGGACATGCGCAGAGGCGAATGGTATTTTTCATCTGAAGTTTTAGGTAGTCCAGAGATTTCTTTGATGCAGTGTGAATCAGACTTGACAGGGGAGCAGAAAGTTCGGTTGAATGATTTAGTTACAGCGTATTTTGATAAAATTGGGGATCGTTTAGGTTGTACCTCGATGGTTAAACATAAAATTATTACAGATAGTGAGCCTATTAAGCAGAGATATTACCCAGTTTCACCCTTTAAGCAAAAACTTATAGACGAGGAGGTAGACAAGATGTTAGCAGACGGGGTCATTGAACCTTCAACTTCTGCCTGGTCATCTCCAGTGCTTCTGGTGCCCAAAGAAGAAGGAAAACAGCGCTTTGTAGTTGACTTTAGGAAGGTTAATAATGTCAGTCAGAAAGACGCCTATCCTTTGCCGTATATTTCTTCCATTCTAGATAAATTAGGGGGAGCTCGTTATCTTAGCTTGTTGGATCTTCAAAGTGCGTATTGGCAGGTAGAACTAGAAGAAAATAGTAAGCAGTATACAGCGTTCACAGTTCCTGGACGAGGACTTTTTCAGTTTCGTAGGTTACCGTTTGGTTTGCACAACGCTCCAGCTACATTTCAGAGATTGATAGATACAGTTTTAGGTGCTGACTTACAACCTTATGTTTTTTGTTATCTGGACGATATAATTGTAGTCACTTCCGATTTTGATAAACATTTAGAAATTTTACAGCTCGTTTTTGATCGTTTAGACAAGGCAGGGTTAACTTTGAATAAGGAAAAAAGTAAATTTTGTCGAGCAGAATTAAGATATCTAGGTTATGTTGTTAATAGACATGGTATTTCAGTTGATCCCTCGAAAGTTGAAGCCATCACCAATATTCAGACTCCAAAAACAGTAACAGAAATTCGCAGAATTATAGGAATGTTATCATGGTATCGTCGTTTTGTTCCAAATTTTTCAGACTTAATATCACCTTTTACTCGTTTACTTCGTAAAGGCGCTAAATTTGCTTGGGATAAAAATTGCCAGGATGCTTTTCAAAAAATTAAAAATGTCTTAGTTTCAGCACCCATTTTGACTTGTCCAAATTTTGATCATGAATTTATTCTTCAGACAGACGCAAGTGCATACGGTGTAGGCGCAGTTTTATATCAAGTATACGATGGAAGAGAACACGTCATCTGTTACATATCTCGCAGTTTGACTCGTCAGGAAAAAGTTTATTCGGCTACAGAAAGAGAATTGTTAGCTGTACTTTTTGGAATCGAAAAATTAAGATGTTATTTGGATGGTGCAAAATTTTCTGTTGTTTGTGATCATTACAGTCTTCAGTGGCTGGATAATCTTAAAAATCCTCAGGGTAGATTAGGTCGTTGGGCTTTGCGGTTACAACAATTTGATTACAAAGTCATTCATCGTAAAGGCAGAGAAAATATTGTTGCGGATGCTTTGAGTCGTTCTGTTCCAGAATGCGATGCCTTGGAGATTTCTAATATTGATCTTCAGGAAGTACAAGACAAATGGTATATTGACCTCAGGAAATGTATATTGAAAAATCCTTTAAATTTTCCGCGTTGGAGAGTAACTGATGGTAAGATTTATAAATATTTTCAGCTGGATTTTCCGGACTTGCGTGATACTACGGATTATTGGAAATTGGTGGTCCCAAAGGAAAAGCGGCGTGAGATTATGGAATCTTGTCACAGTTCTACAATTGGAGGTCATTTTGGAGTTCAGAAAACTTATTTAAAAATTTGTCGTTTATATTATTGGCCTTGCATGAGAGCTAACATTACCAAATTTGTTAAACATTGCTTAGTATGTCAAAGAGGAAAACCTGAACAAAAATTGCCTAGTGGTTTATTACGCGATAATTTAATTCCAGAACATTGTTGGCAGGTTATTAGCATGGATTTATTTGGTCCATTACCAAAGAGTAAACACGGTAATATGTATATTTTTGTAGTAACTGACGTTTTTAGTAAATTTAATTATTTCTTTCCTATTAGAAAAGCAAATTCGAAAACAATAGTTAATCTTTTAGAAGAGCGTATATTCTTGGTTCATGGTATACCACAGGTCATTAGGTGTGATAATGGGGTTCAATTTAAAAGTCAGGAGTTTCAGGGGTTAACAAAAAAGTATGAGATTAGAACACTTTTTAATCCAAATTATCATCCATCGCCAAATGTTACTGAAAGAGTTAATAGGGTTTTAAAATCAATGCTTTCAGCTTTTATCTCAGATAATCAAAGAATTTGGGATGAGAATTTAGCAGCATTAGCTTGCGCAGTTAATACCGCCGTTCATGAAGCTACAGGGCGTACGCCATATTTTGTTAATTTTGGTAAAGATATGATACTTCATGGTAGTGAATATTCTAGGATAACAGATGTAGGTGATCCAAATTTTAAACAAAATAATTTTTCTAAAAGAGTAGAAGTTCTGGCAAAATTAAGAGATTTTGTAAATAAACGTCTTCAACAAGCTCATCAAAGATCAAGAAATCAATATAATCTTAGACGTCGTGATGTACAGTTTCAAGTAGGAAATTTGGTTTGGAAAAGACTTTTTGCATTGTCGGATGCTGGAAATTATTATTCAGCTAAACTTGCTGGTAAATTTGAAGGACCTTTTAAGATAGTTAAAAAAGTGGGTTACAATGTTTATGAGTTACAGGATATGAATGGAAAGTCCAAGGGAAATTGGCATGTTCAGGATTTAAAGCCATACTATGATCCCAATGATAATTAGATTATTGGTGTAAAAAAAAAATTATTTCATAATTTTTTTTTCCTTAGAAAAGGGGGTGACTGTTACGGTTAAAAATTGATCTTAAATAATAAATATTTTTGTTTGCATTTTTCAAGATTAAATTACAGGTTCAGATTACTAAAGTCATAAATAGATTTTTGTTTTGTACGTAAATTTACAGTAAACAATGTTTTCTACTATAAAACTAATGATTACCTTTTGTTTTTCATTCATTAATATTGGTTTCATCTATATTCAGATCATTCCTTTTGTTTACCTTTTGAAATTTTGATTGACATCGAAACTTAACATATTTCTGTAATTTATAAATTTCAGAAAGTTTTTAGGGTTGCCTATAAGATGGCCCATCAGTTGAATATTATCGAAATGCTAAATTCGAAATAAAATAGTATCGATTTTTTTTTCATTATGTTGTTTTTAGTTTATTAATTGAATATTTCCCTTTGCTTTACTAATTAGAATTTTTGGTAATTATAATATTGTAAATTTGACCCTCGAACTAATTCGAACTAATTCGAATTAATTGGATTTTATTTTTAAATATTTCGAACCCATTAAGTAGTTTGTTATTGGGTATTCATTTTGTAGGACGAGGCAGGTTAGATTATTAAGATATTGGTTGTCTCGGTCTGATTTTAGTACTGGCCAGTTTAAAGTTGAGATAGAAGAATTTTTGCATATATTTTCCGGAATAAGTTCAAATTGTATGATAAATGTCAAGGGTTCGAGATTATGGCTACGAGATTAAGGTTATTTTTTTGGATAGATTTTTGATAGACGTTTTTATAAAGTTTTTTTGGTAACTTCCGTTGGAAGAAATGTGCTAGTGATTTGAGAGAAATCGTTCTCTTTTGGCTATCTGACGCAAGAGCGTGAAGATGTGGTTTTAGTTCTACTGCTTTCCCAAGTTAAGGGAATTGGTCATAAAGGGCCGATTAAAGTGACAAAACCTAGTCGGGGTGCAAACAATTTTGGTGATTTTGGTCGTTTCACTCTACAGCCAGTTTGGCGATTATTTTCTTCAGCCAGCCAGAAACAACGGCTTATCAGTTAGCAGATGCCAACATTTGCTTGAGTTCGAGGGTCTTTGGAATAAATACGTCTTTGGAATGAATATGTCTTAGGAATAACTACAGTATTGTCTTTGGGATAAGTACAATATGTCTTTGGAATAATTACGTTTTTGGGAAAACTATAAATAGTTATAATGTACAGTTTGGGGTTTCGTGCTGCACTTCTGGGATTGTGAGCCTCTGAAAGGGACAATCTCCATATTGAGCCAGGTCAACGTCTTTCTGGGGAAGCCGTCTATGTCACAGGCCTTGTTCAACCACCTGTTTTAAAGTGATTCAGCTAAGTGCCTAAATTTTAGCCAAAGTATGTGCACAAGAGTTTCTGATTGTTAAGCCTAATGGGTATTAAACCTGTATTTTGAATCGTTTAGTTATCTAAACACAGTTTTCTGTTCGATTACCTAGAGGGCTAACAGGTAGGGGATTCTTGTGTATATGGTTTTGAGCCTTTCTAATTAATAGACTTTAAATATCTGGACCTTAATATTTGTTTTTTTAATGATATTTATCTTTTGGTAATTTACCATATCATATATTTGCGGCGAACCAGTAAACTATGTAAGGTGAAACGCAGTCGACTTCGTTGCGCTACAGCCTCAAATTTAAATGTTTTATTTTTGCGATATTTTACTGTAATTGAGGTTTTTTTTTATGGTTCTGTTTTAGAGTCCCAGAGTGGCCAAGTACCCATTTAATTATTGTTTAAAATAATGAATATTATAGTGACACATTTATTGAAAATTTCAATTGCTTAACAATTGAATATTTTGGAAACTAGTTATTTTGTACAAATTTGTAACATACTTTTCAGTAAAATTTTATTAAGATTTTAACCACTTGAGCGACAGTTATAAGTTGATCTCTATGATCTAATTTTTGTAATTATCTATCACTTTTTTTTGTAATTTTCTATTGCTTATATTTTTATTAACTGTCATTTAAACACTCATTATCTCTCTCCTTATCAATTTTCTAATTCTTTCTCTCTGCAGATATTTTTGGTAGTTTTTTTGATATTGCTTTTTTTTATTACTACAAAGTTGATAGTCTCCTGCATTGTTGGGCTTATGGACCTTCCTAGTCTAGTTTAAAATAGAGTGTGTTATTTTCTTCTATAACTAGGCTATGTCGACGTAAACCTTCCAAAGGTAGTAGTTGATTTATTTACTTTTTGGATCGGTTTGCCGTTCACTGTGCAGGACACTGTCAAGTTTAATTTACTATTATTTTGTTTAAATATTCACATTTTGCTACGTCATAGAAAGACAATAACTTTCGACTAAGTCAACAAGGTTTATTTATTTCAATTTAACATTTGTAATCGCACTTCTATTAGATAGCCCCATTAGAGGAGCTTGCAATAATTCACACTGGTGATAACTTTTTCCAGGGGTTGTACTTATTATCTGGGAAGGGGTATACCGTGAGGAATAAATGTATTGGCCTCTATTTAATTGGTTTTATTTCCTATAATTTTAAACTAGGATACTTTTAAGTACTTAGACTCTGCGATTTATTTACCCGGATATGTCATATTAAATATTTATTCTTTTCCAAGTTTTCTTTACTACAATTGCTCGTAGTATAATCATTAGGGCTCATTCTAAAGTAAAATTTGGTGGCGCCTTTTTCCCGATTTAGACATTTATAAAACTTACACAGGCAATATATTAAAAATAGTGGAAAAATATAAAAACAACGAATCTACCCTGAGATGAGCTAGCGTATAGGTAAACTCCAGTCAGCATTAGGACAATCATTAGGTAAGTCTGAACTGAGGTACCTTACAGGGTGTTGCTGGGATTTGGTAAGGCATTTATAGTTGGTAATAATATATTATATTTCATGGTAAAATTTTGAGATTTCCTTAGACAGCAAAAATTCCTAGTTTCAAGTCAACATCCCAATTAAAATGCAAATAATGATAAATTATAAGTTTATGATGTTAAATTATCTTTCATTTTTATAATTATTAGCTGCTGTAAGGTTTAAATATTTTAGAAAATAAATTATTTGGAACATTGCAATTAAAACAAAATATCGCTCCACACAATTTACCATTTATATAAAATGTATAATTTATTCATTTGTTACATAAATTACCAAATTAATTCGTTTATATGTGTATCTATTTTTGTATTTTCTTAAACACGACATATTCAACATACTTTCGAGTTGTCTCCGAAACCCTAATAGCTCATTAATAATCCAACGCAACCCATAAAATGATTAAGAAGGCTTTACCATATTTTGACGTGAACTTTGACAGTTACAAGCTATAAATAAAAGCCAAATCACCGGTAACGCATGTATTTATATGTTGGATCCAAAACAAAAGACGAAAAGCGCTTTGCATGGTAGACTGCGATTTCTAAATATAACAGGTGAACTGCTGCTATACATTTCTGTTAAAATACGGATGCAGGAATCTAACATGCGACTGAGAAGGAACACGGCATTGGTTTCTTTTAAGGCCTTTTATCAAGTAAATTGTGATCTGAAACGTTGTTGAGTTGCAATTAAAACCTTATAAATTGAAACCATAAGGTACGAATTATTTTTATTTTTAAAATTACTTTTCGACTTTTAATTATCCTTATATATCAATTAAATACTCATGAATAAAATTTTCGGGTATAATAATAATAATAATATTTAAGACAAATTAGGTCACACTTAGCCTTTTGATTAAAATAAAGGATAGTTAGTAACAAATATTTTCTTTTCTTCTCTAACTGGTGTTTGCATCCTTCTCGGTATTCTACTAAATAGAGTTTGAACGTATTCTTGAAAAATTACTTTCTATTCATCTTATACCGAAACTCTTCTATTGTACTCAAAATTGTATTTCGTTTTACGTATGTTCAGTAAAAACAAGTTTTACGTGATTGAGTTAAAGTGAGAAGCGTTTTATATATATATATATATATATATATATATATATATATATATATATATATATATATATATATATATATATATAGCGTTTTATATATATATATATATATATATATATATATATATATAGCGTTTTATGTATATATATATATATATATATATATAAATAAATATATACATATATACAGGGTGATTCAAAAATCGATCACGAAACTTAAGGGGGTGATTCTACTTGACAAAATAAAGGTAGAGCTTCATATAATTTTTTTTCAAAATGTCATTCGTTTTCGAGTTACAAGCCGTCCAAGTTCAAGTTTTTATTTTTTGTTTTTTGAATTACTCGCTTACAGGAAAACCGATTTGACTAATATTTGAAAGATAGGCTAAGTCTTCTGCGCTTCATCATTTTAGTAACAATTCACATTGATTGTTTGCCGCTAGAGGGCACTTTACCTACATTGAAAATTGTTTTTTTGTCATAATTTTTTAGTGTTGACAGCTACAGTAGTTTTTGGCATAACTTCTGAAAGACTGATGACAGGCCTTTAAAAAAGGTGCTCTTTATTTACATCGCTAAACCCAACGGTTTAGACGTAAATCACCCTTAAAAATTAAGTGGTAAATTTACTTTTCTCATTTCATTACCACCAGCTACCAGGTAAATAGCTATCAAAGTATACTAGAGCTGTCAGTTTAACATCAAATAAATTCGCTTTTTAAACTATTTAATTTATAATCTTAAAATAACTAATAATGGCTAATCAGTAAATATTCATATTATGGATTATTGCGATATACATTTAATTGATAAAAATTAATGAAACAGTACTAAACAAACTACAAAAGATTCTCAAAATGTCCCCCATTTTCTTCAATACATTTCCTAGCACTCTTCAAAAAATGTCGCCTAACTCGATGAAAAATTCCTGGTGTTTCTTTAATAATTTGGCACTTTTCGATTATCCTGAAGCGAAGATCCTCGACGTTGATTACTGGAATATCGTACACCAATTGTTTCAAATGACCCCAAAAGAAAAAATCCATAGGATTAAGGTCTGGTGACCTCGCTGCCCATGCCAATGGTCCACTTCGTCCTATCCATCGCTCAGGATACGTTGCATTCAAATACTGTCGGACACGTATACTAAAGTGGGGCGGAGCTCCGTCTTGGAGGATCCACATGTTGGCCCTTACTTCCAATGGCACATCTTCCAGATACAATGGGAGACGATTTTGGATAAAATCTAAGTATACGTCACCAGTTAATGGGCCATCAAAGAAATGAGGACCAATAAGGTAATCTCCTATTATCCCTGCTCAAACATTTAGTGAAAATCTACGCTGATGTTTCGTTTCTACCACATTGTTTGGGTTCTCGTAAGCATATGTGTGGATGTTGTGTAGATTTGTTATGCCATCACGAGTGAAACCAGCTTCGTCAGTGAATAATATGACGCCAATTAATCGATTATCGTGTTCATACTTAGCTAGGATCTGATTGCACATTTCCAACCGTCTCGGCCGATCATCGTCATAAAGAGCCTGCACCTTTTTTGAATGAAACGGGTAGAGTTGTTCTTCTCTTAGTATCCTCCATGAACTAGCCTGACAGAGCCGCACTTCATTCCCAATTTTTCTAGTACTAATACCTGGATTATCTTCAATAATTTCAAGCACTCTTTCTTCTTGTTGCACGTTTCTAGCAGTTCTAGGTCTTCCCCTATTTCCATTATAACTTTTAAAGGAACCACATTCCGCAAGCCTCCTGTGCACACTGGAAAATGTTTGAGCATGAGGGATATTTCTTTCCGGATAACTCTCCATATAATATCTTCTTGCCAACTCTGCATTACCATTTGCTTTTCCATAACAAAAATGGATATCACAATATTCGATATTTGAATATTGGTGATTAGCCATTATTAGTTATTTTAAGATTATAAATTAAATAGTTTAAAAAGCGAATTTATTTGATGTTAAACTGACAGCTCTAGTATACTTTGATAGCTATTTACCTGGTAGCTGGTGGTAATGAAATGAGAAAAGTAAATTTACCACTTAATTTTTAAGGGTGATTTACGTCTAAACCGTTGGGTTTAGCGATGTAAATAAAGAGCACCTTTTTTAAAGGCCTGTCATCAGTCTTTCAGAAATTATGCCAAAAACTACTGTAGCTGTCAACCTAAAAAATTATGACAAAAAAACAATTTTCAATGTAGGTAAAGTGCCCTCTAGCGGCAAACAATCAATGTGAATTGTTACTAAAATGATGAAGCGCAGAAGACTTAGCCTATCTTTCAAATATTAGTCAAATCGGTTTTCCTGTAAGCGAGTAATTCAAAAAACAAAAAATAAAAACTTGAACTTGGACGGCTTGTAACTCGAAAACGAATGACATTTTGAAAAAAAATTATGTGAAGCTCTACCCTTATTTTGTCAAGTAGAATCACCCCCTTAAGTTTCGTGATCGATTTTTGAATCACCCTGTATATATATATATATATATATATATATATATATATATATATATATATATATATATATATATATATATATATAACGCTTCTCACTTTCACTCAATCACGTAAAACTTGATTTTACTGAACATAAGTAAAACGAAATACAATTTTAAGTACAATAGAAGAACATCTCAATGGATCAGAAAACACAATTTTGACTTTTTTTAATAGACGTTCTAATGTATCTAGTTGCCTGTGACATTTAGAAACGTCAAATAATTCATTTAATCTGTCAGTTTAGTCTGCAAAATCTGTTGCTATAATAGCGGTATTATTTTTCGTAACGGTGAAATTTCATTTATTGAATTGAATTATTTGAATATTGTTGTGTTATTGCTTTGTCAAAGTGAAGATTTATCCAAAGGAAGAGCGTATTGATATGATTTTTATCCTCGGAAAATGTTATCAAAATTGTTTGTTGGCTTCTCAAGTCTATGTTCAAAAGTTTCCCGAAAGAAACCATCCTAAACGAACTGTTTTTGTAAGATTATTAAATCAGTTTCGGGAAAGTGAAAGTGTCAGTTTTAAAAAACCTGTTTTAAGAAAACCTGTCACTGAGGATGAAGAAAATGTTTTTACTGTACTTGGTTCAGTGATCGAAAATCCCAATATTAGTTAGAATCATATATCCAAAATACAAACATTAGCCAAGCAAGTGTTTTAGGGATTCTTAACAAATACAGATTTCATCCTTATGAAATCCAGCTTTGTTAAGGGCTTCACGGAAATGATTTTTACAATCGAATTCTGCTTGTGGGTCTTAAATAAAGTGCCAGAAAATGAACACTTTTTGATAATGTGTTGTTCAGGTTAGTTCAGGTAATGTGTTGTTTAGTGATGAATGTACTTTTCATAAAAATGGTTTCGTGAATAGACACAACTTCCGTTACTATTCTGATTCAAATCTGCATGAATACAGAGTTATGAGAAACTAGAATTGGTGATTGGTTAATAATTGGACCCTCCTTTTTTGAAGGACCTTTAAATGATTTGATGTTTCGCGATTTTCTTTTACACCAACTTCCAGTGTTATTAGAAGATGTCCTTTTAAATATTAGAACAACCATGTGGCTTCAACTGGATGGAGCTCTGCCTCATTATCATCGCGAGGTTCGGCAATTTTTAAATGTCAACTTTCGAAACAGGTGGATTGGGAGAAATAGATTTCAAAATTGGCCCCCGGATCTCTGGGTTTAACTCCACAAGATTTCTTTTTATGGGGATACATTAAAGGAATTGCCTGCAACGCGCCCTCTACAACATCACCAGATATAAAAGAACTCCTAAGAGACGCTTTTCAAACTGTAACCCAGCAAATGTTGCCCAGAGTTAGCAGTGGTTTCGAAAAAAGTATATGTAAGTGTTTGGAAATAGATGGTCGATATTTCGAACATCTACTGTAAATATTCTGCTTCTATTTTGTGCTATCGTTAATATGTTTTAAAGGATCTGACTAAACCAAGAGGAAGCTGACAAAAAATCCATTAAATGTACGTGAAAAAGTCTTTTAGATTAATTTCACTATCGAGTTAAAAACACTGCGATTTTGATCTCACGATCTACGATACGACGTTTCAGGTAAAATGCTCCACATATTTCTTTAAATTTCAAATGATAGTGACAGGAAATGCCTGTGTTAACGCTAAAGATATTCTCAAAAAACCATCATTAGTTTCAAACATCCTAATGAATATTTTTCAAATGATATTTAACTACATTTTCCGAATCAAAAAAATGCATATTGTGTGTTGTGGCAATGTCTAAAAGCACTTTAAATATATTAATAATAATTATAATAATTATGTTTTTATTTATGGCTCCAATAGAGTTAACAAAACATCATAATTAATTAAAATACAGCATAATATAGAGATACAAAAGGGCGAAGTCCAGATGTGGATAACACCTAAGTGACATCCACCCTGATCAACTCAACCCAGACTTATTAAGATCTAAATAACAATTAAACATAGAAGAGAAAAGAAACAATACTTATACATCCAAATTAGATACACTGATACAAACTCTAGATTTTTTTCATCAAAATTCCAAAGAAAAAGAGGAAACTACAATTATCTTATTTGTTTATTAAATACGTGTTGAAAAAAAAACATATCTAAATTTTATAGGCGTGAAAGTTTTGAAAAAATCCGGAAGAGAATTATATAGTTTACAGACATTGTAGGTAAAAGATCGTTAAAATAGAGAAGATGTATGCAGGGGCGGAGTTATTGTTCCTTAAAACCGAATTTTGACGTTATGTATGTGGGATTTAAAAATCATTCGTCTGTATAGATATTGTGGGCTTTTATAACATATAATTTTATGATAAAAACAAGCTTCATGTAGCCACCTCCTGCTCTCCATATTCAGCCACTTAAAATCGAGTAGCTTATGAGATATTCTCTCATATTTACAAACTCCATAAATTAGTCGCAAACAAGAGTTTTGCACTTTCTGTATTCTTCTTTTTTGAATGGCTGTTGGGAAATTTCCATATATTATATCTCCGTGGCTAAAAATGGAGAGCAGCAGCGAGTCGCAGAGCAGTCTTAGTTTTATGGACAAATCATGGCGGTAACTGTAAAGAAGTTTTAGTCTAACATAAGCCTCCTGAATACAGTGGGAAACATGCTTATCAAATCGCAATACACTGTCAAAGACAACACCCAGATTTTTAACACTATCCTCGATAGACAGAACTGAATCGCCAATCTCTACATTTACAAGATTTTTAACAATCTCCTTATCAGTTTTTTTTCCAAATATCATTATACAGCATTTTTCAGATTACGACACAGGGAATACTCCAAAGAGACCGAATGAATTGTTATGAATTGTTTTAAGGTGTTGATTAATAGTATTACAAGCTTCAAGAACATCCTCCTTGCTAAAAGAACCTGAATATCATCAGCGTAGCAATGCGACTTGCACCTTCTCAAGGCACTTGGTAAACACCAAGTGTAGATTGCATATACAATAGAGCCCTGCGGTACACCAGAATTTATGGGTAGTTCCTCTGACATCTCTACCCGGTTTAACGCATTGCTTTCGATGTTCCAGAAAACACCTAAAAAATTCAATGGCATGATCACTAAGACCGATATAGTGAAGTATTGCTAATAGCAATCGGTGGTCCAGAGTGTCAAACGCTTTCGAAAAGTCGAGCAGTGTCAAGACTGTTAATTCTCCTGAATTAGTAGCCCTAAATATATCAACCTCAACATGTTCCAGAGCAATAGAACAACTGTGCTTCCTTTTAAACCGAGATTGAGTCTCAGGTAGTATTCGGTTATCATCCACGTGCTCTGTAAGTTATTGATTAATTATTTTTTCTAATATTTTTGACATACAGAGCAACCTGAACTAATGGGACCACTAACTTTTGGCAATGGCACTACCAGAGCCCTCTTCCAGCATTCTGGATAAACAGAATTTAATAGACATACATTCAATACATGTATAAGGTAAGGCAGGGTGAACGGACAGCAGAGTTCCACCAAATCAGTTCTCAATCCAACGTGACTCTTCGCTTTACACTTAATTTTAGAGATTATCTTCGCCACCGTCAACTCTGTTACTCCTTTAAATTTAAAATTATGAGTTACACCATCTTTCACACCATTTTCATAAAATTTCAAAAAGTACTTATTATGTCCCCCTGAATCGAGTATAGAAGATCTAAAAAAATCTGTTTATTAAATTAGGATCCTTCAGATTTTCGGGGATATCAACTTTGTTTTATTAACTGCTATAGTGTATTTTTTTAATTCCCGCCATATGTCTTTTGATAGTTGTGACCTCGCATCCAAATAAGCTTTTTTTTTCGTTACCAACAGTTAAAGCTGTGAGGTTGCGAAGAGATTTATAATATTCCCAGTGCTCACCATTCTTTGTTCTTTTAAATTTACTTAAGGCATTATTTCAAGTAAATTAACAAATCTCCAGTATTGCGCTGCAATTTTCAATTCATCGCATGCACTTGCTGAAACAGAAAGTAGTAAGAATAATTTAAATGCAAATAATAGAAACCTGTCATTTATCCTGTTAGTTACTACTCATTTTACGATGCACCAACTCGTAATTGTTTCGGTCACGATCCTCTTGTAATTTAATCACGAGAACCCTATAATTAACTATCCTTAAATTAAAACACCTTATATCTAACCTCTTTTTTCGAGCCGTAAGAAAGAGAAAGATAGCAATAAATTATATTTATGTTGCCTCGGGTAGAATAAATTAGTCCTTGGGTATTTGTAATGATGAACGGGCATGTTACAGTATCCCGTATGGGTATTGTAGATACCAGGAGTGTTCAAAATTTCTTCGAAGATATTGTTATTTTTATTTGTAACTAGTGGAAAAGAGTTCTATTTTGCATTGAAACCCCATGCTAGATTTTTAATTCTGATGGAATGAAACCCATACGGTAATTAATCAATTTTACGCTTAATTCAAAATATGTAGGATGTACTGAAAATACGTGTATAACCTATTAAGACTCTTGATGTCAAAATAAGTTGATTTAAACCAATTTAGTTATATCCAATAGTACTTCGTTAAGGTGTAGAAGACGTGAAAGTTTTAAGAAAATTTTGATTTCTCTCAAAGTGTCTAGCCAATTAAGAGGGTTGAAACTGCCCCCTCGGTAAAACCAAAATAAAAAATACCGGGTTGTTCTACATCAAAAAGTACTTATACAAAAAATTTTTTAGTCACTTTTATCGTCACATAACCTCAAAAAAATAAAGCTTTTTTTTTCTGTTGACGACATCTTCGGTTCTAATCATCGTAGACACTTCTTTTTTTGTTATTTTGTAAGTGTTTTTATTGTCTACAACAAGATATTTTTGACAAAAATTTTTGTGGCGAAATTCAAATTTTTATGGGTGTTCAAAAATTTGTAAATTCAATAAAATGAAAAACTAGGGCAACAGCAGGAAAAAAAATATGTTATTTTTTAAACGCCAAACTATGTCTATGAATTTTTTCAGATTTTTAAAAGTGGTGAAACATAGTCAAAATCACAAAAAACGGCAGTTACTAGCATTTTTTCGCATTTTCATCGAGTTTTGAAGCATGGAATTTTCTTATAACTTCTCAGTTGTCTTAAAACTATGTATATGCATATATATACATATATATATATATATATATATATATATATATATAATATATATATATATATATATATATATATACAGGCGCGGATCCAAGGGGGGGGGGGGGGCGGTGGGGGCGATCGCCCCCCCCAAGAGCTTTGAGTTCAGGAAAATATACCCGATTTTACCTCTTATACTATAGTTAATTCAAGGACTAGAGAGAGTAAAAAATTATTTTTTAACTTTTTTCCTTAGCAAACTACCTGTGTTCTTTAGTTCGGCGTCTTTGGCATAAGATATATATATATATATATATATTTATATATATATATATATATATATATATATATATATATATATATATATTTCCTAGGAATAGGTTAGAAATTTTGTAATCAAAAATACCGGTCTATAATAATGGACTATTTGGGTTGGATAACAATAGACATTTGGAAGTGTTAAAAAGGATTTTAATCCTTGTCATAGGCGTCGGAAAGAGGTTTATTTTATGGCATAGAATATTATTTCGGTAATAAATTTAAAATAAAAAGTGTTTATGTTATTATTTTATTTTTTATGATTTCTTAATAATTCACATACAGTATAAAATACAGATAATTTTGACATATTTAACACAAATCACAACAGTATTTTTATTATTTTTAATTTTGACATAAAAAACCGTTTTAGGCCCATTCAGACTAAAACGTAGCCTTATTCTTCCAAAAAATTCGAAGTTACAATTTAAATACTTACAAAATACTCATTGTCAAAAAGAAAAGAAGTTAAACATATATAAAAAAATAAATTCGTCCACATAATATTTAAATTTTTTTGGGGGGCTCTCGGTCATTTTATTATTAATTATAAACATTTTTAGGAAATTTGACGTTTCAGTTTATTTATTTCTTAAATTAAACACTAAAAAGGGATTCAAATGTAATTAATTTTTATATGTTACAGTTAAAATTAGATCTACTTATTTTTATTTCTATTGCACTGGAATCTTAATTTAATTTCCTTCGTAATCAAAGTCAGGGAAGCTATCGTCGCTCAATTAATTGAGTTTCCACATTTTGTTTTATTCTTTTATTATATGGATTTTTTCCCAATTTTCCGCAGTAACTTTGTTCAAAAAAATCTTTCAAAAGTTCAGTTAAATTACTACTTACTATTACTATTACTATTAAATTACATTGTATTATTTCTAGTAACTCTGCCTTTTACTTGAGAGAGATATTTTCTTCTCCAACGGACAGTTTCCGGACGATCTATAAGAACAGATTTCCTATTTGGTTTTTCTATCAAAAATTAAGTTCTCTGAGTAATTTCTAGAGATCAGTTCTTTTAATTTAAGGTAAATCCCGATCTTCATTGATTTTAGTAAGAATTTTGTTGACGGTTGGGATCTGCTTCTCATAATAAAATATATGTAGAACTCCTTTTATTGCAGTTTTCATCTCTTCTTCCAACGAACGAAGTACGAAACATTCCAGTCGTTTTTTCTCTTTCAGTATTCGGTACATGGTAGATTTTCCTGTCATGTTGGAACACATCTCAACAGAGCTTTTAACATTATTATCTAGATATTGATATCTTAGGGCATCATAAGCATTCATCGTAATAAGTTTTTCATTGAGGAAAAATGCCTTGGTTTAACGATTTTAGAATAAATATTGAAGTGGAAGCCATATTTTTTCGGTATCCTACTAATCTCAAATAATATATAAAAACAAGCACAAACAAGATAAATTACTAAGGACACACTGTAAGGTGTCAGAAATTTTATTATTGCAGTAAATTTATAAAAGCTTATAATATTTAAATAAAATTAGATTTACGGCAGTCCTCCGTTACCCGCGGTACTGGAGCAAGTACGTTGGGGATTTCGGTAACAGGTTTATTACTCTCTCTAGTTCTTGAATAGAGTATAGGAATGTGTATGCTTGCGATCGGCCCCCCTCCTGTTCCAAAGAGCTCTGAGTTCAGGAAAATAGAACCGATTCTGCCTTCTATATTAGGAATGTGTATACTGCTGACACTCCCTCACCGTTGACAACTTGTTTTCTTTGCGATAGCCGCTCCCCAATAGCTTTGAGTTCAGGAAAATAGACCCGATTCTGCCTCTTATACTAAGAATGTGTATGTTGCTGGCATCCCCTCCTCTCCAAGAGCTTCAAATTCAGAAAAATAGGCACGACCCCTGCCATTTACACTAGAAATGGGAATATCTCCGGTTACCCCCCCCCCCCGTCGACAACTTGCTTTCGCTTGCCATAATATACTTTTGTCATGTCACCGCCCCCCCCCCCCCAAAGAGAGAGGGCTGGATCCGCCCCTGTATATATATATATATATATATTATATATATATATATATATATATAATATATATATATATATATATGTGCTGAAGCCATTTTTCAACCATTTTGTATTACTCAATGATTAGAACACAGTGTTCTAATTTCCTAGAGTAAAGATCCCTGAAGGTGGCTCGTGCAATCGTAGGTGAAACGACAGATAATAATTCCAATTTGACACGGTCTAAACCCAAGAAAGTGAAAGTGAGAGCTCTCATTCCTAATTATCCCAGTTACTACGAAATCCGACAAAGGGCCGATATCGATATTTTCTTGTCATTTTTTGCAATTTGTGGATCACCCTGACCTCATGGATCCAGCATGTTGAAATACCCGATTGTTATGCGAGGTTTTACTATTCAAGGTTATTTTAGTCATCAGAGTTACTATTGAATCCGAAAAATGGCTAACATCGGTATTTTTGAGATATACCCTGTTGTAATGCGGAAATTTTTGGCTACAGTTCGGTTTCAGCTCATCAAAATACGTGCAAGTATAGTGATTTAGTCGACTGGGCAGCTCTTTTTGTGTTCCTGTAATTCCTGACAGCATTTGGGAGTGATTTATCCAGATAGTAAAACTAGCACTAAACAGTCACTGTAGCTTGGCTGTAGCTTCAAAAAGCAATTGATTAGTCCACACTACATAACAGTTAAAACTACTTATAACATAACACGACGTGAATTGCATCAGGTTTTTAAAAGCGTAAAAAAAGCGATTTGGGCCTATGTATCATCACGATATTTTTTTTCTCAAGAAACTATATATAGCATCTTAAAGTATAGGTCTTACTCTTTCAAATGCAGTTAAGTTTGTACAAATACCTTTTTTTTTTTTCGAGATATTCAATTTCGAAAATTTCAAATTACATGAATTTTTCAAGTTTTCAAACATTCACCTTTCATGACTGATAAGGTTTTAAGCGATAATTCTGATAAACCTTGGATGTTTTAAGACTATTAAAGCCCAATCCAAATTAATCATTAATTTTGCAAAATAAATTTTGTTTAAACAATTTGTTTAAACAAATTATTGCAAAATTAATTATTTTTTAAACAAATGCTTCCATTGCACTTTACAAAAATAAATACGTTTAAAGGTGTCGTTATTGGTATTATGATATACTTTTTTGTAAATAAAATCATAAACAATTAATTTTGCAATTTAAAAAACCCTCAAATGATCATTAGAAAATAATTAAGAGAATTCACAAAACCATTTTCCACAAATATAAAGTCTACAAATGGACATCGTTAAAGAGTTTATATTTAAATTGCAAAATTTGTTATTTAATAGTTTATTTATAACAAAATACATCGTAATAACGATAAAGACTCTTTTAAACATATGCAATGGAAGCATTTATTTAAAAAATAATGAATTTTGCAATAATTCGTTTAAATAAATTTTTTAAACAAATTTATTTTGCAAAAATAATTATAAATTTGGATTGAGCAGTGCTTTAGTAGCATTAAAACATCCATGTTGTGTTGTTTTTGGTAATGGTTTAACAATCAGTCCTAAATTGTTTATAGTTTCGCTGTAAACGTCTGTTAATTTTGACAGCTTGTATCTTGTAAACAAATTGACAAAAGTTTAACTTTTTTTTTTTAAAGAAACGTCTTTTCGAGTACTTTCTAACCACGTTTTCAAAAAAAAAATCCTGCGAAAATTCGAGGAGATATATTCAATTTGTTTATAAGCTAAAAATTTAACATTAACTTTAAACAAATACTGTTGCGGCCCTAATTAACTGATATTAAATTTTAAAAAAGCATTTGAAAGCTTGAAATCTCCAGTATACATTAAAAAAATTTCAAGTATGTGGCTTGCCAATTTAAGACTCAAATTTGCAAAAATTTTTAAAAATTGGATTGCAAAATTATTGTGCAAAAACTATCGAATCGATTTTAAGGGAATTTAGTACATCGTTTCATCATTTCATGAAGTTTTTCATGCCGATATAAGTGGTCGAAAAAATCATTTTCAAAACTATTGTTTTTTGTCTTTTTTGTTGTATTTATTACCATTTTGCAACAATGATAATAAATTTTGCGATTTCTAACCCATCCTATCTTATAGGAAATTCGATTATGAAACTTTTCCTATTCCACAACCTTTCTCTAAAGTCAATACTTTCGAAGTTATAAGCAAAAAAAGGAAGAAAAAAACGTGTTTTTTTTTAAATTTTTTGTCACATCTTGTTAAATAAACAAATGTTTCCTTCGTTTTCGAGAGGGAGCATATCTCAATTATTATTAAGGACATTATTCTGGAGGGTTTAGAGCAAAAAATTAGCGTTCCACCCAGGGGCGGATCCAGCCCCTCTCTTTGGGGGGGGGGGGCGGTGATATCACAAAAGTATAGTATGTCAAGAAAGGCAAGTTGTCAAGGGGGGGAGGGGGAGGTCCAGCAGCATACTCATTCCTAATATAAAAGGCAGAATGGGTTCTATTTTCCTGAACTCAAAGCTCTTGGGAGGGGGGGGGGGGGCGATCGCAAGTACACCCATTCCTATACTCTATTCAAGAACTAGAGAGAGTAATAAAACTGTTACCGAAACCTCCAACGTACCTGCTCCAGTGCCGCTGGTAACTGAGAACTGCCGTAAATCTAATTATATTTCATTATATTACTGCAACATAAAAATTCTGATAGTTTAATTTAATTTCTGTCAGTGAGCAAAGTACACCTTACAGTTTGTTCTTAGTGATTTATCTTGTTTGCGTTTGTTTTTATATATTATATATCTAGATAATAATGTTAAAAGCTCTATTGAGATGTGTTCCAACATGACATGGAATATCTACTATGCACCGAATACTGAAGGAGAAAAAACAACTGGTATTGTTAGTACTCCCAAGCCACATTCGATCACAAGCAGATGAAAAACCTCGTGGTAAGAAGAAATGGAAACTGCAATTAAAGGGGTTGTATATACATTTTATTATGAGAAGCAGATTTAATTAATCAATTAATTAATTAAAAGAACTGATCTCTGGAAATTGCTCAGAGAACTTAATTTTTGCTGGGAAAAACCAGAGAGAAAATCTGTTCCTATAGATAGTCCGGAAACTCTTCGTTGGAGAAGTAAATATTGCTCTCAATTAAAAGGTAGAGTTACTAGAAATAACACAACTAACAAAATTAGTAATTTAACTAAACTTTTGGAAGATTTTTTTGAATAAAGTTACTGCGGAAAATTGGAAAAAATTCATATAATAAAAGAATAAAACGAAATGTGAGAACTCGATCTCATGATCGGTGAAATAGAGGAACCAATTATAATTAATTTGAGCGAAGATAGTTTCACTGACTTTGATTAGGAATTATATACGTGATGTTTACCAGTGTACATAATTTATTGTTTAAATCTTTGTTTTTGTTGTATTTTATTGTTTAATGTTGTTTATATGTTTTTTTTTATATATTTTTATTTTAGTATGTCCAATTCTTTAATTTTTTTTATTTAATTCCAATTAGCCATAAGTTTATTATTATTTTATTATTGTATTTGTGTCTTTTTCTTAAGCGTGTAGAATTAACATGTTTATCTTATTTTTTTGGGGCTATCGAATCTCCATATAATAAAGTAAATTAAATTAAGATATCAGTACAATAGAAATAAAAATAAGTAGGTCTAATTTTAATTACAACATAAAAAAGTAATTAGATTTGAATCCCTTTTTAGTGTTTAATTGTAATACTGCATATGGTTTAAGAAATAAATAAACTGAAACGTCAAATACCCTAAAAATGTTTTTAATTAATAATAAAATGACCGATAGCCCCAAAAATATTTAAATATTATATGGACGAATTTATTTTTTTACATATGTTTACCTTTTTGTTTTTTTGACAATGGATATTTTGTAAGTATTTAAATTATAACTTCGAATTTTTTGAGAGAATAAGGCTACGTTTTATTCCATTATTATAGATCGGTATTTTTGATTATAAAATTTCTAACCCATTCCTATGAAAAATATATGTGTCTAACTAATTTTGCTAAAGACACCGAACTAAAGAACACAGGTAGTTTGCGAAGAGAAAAAGGATACAAAATGATTTATTACCCTCTCTAGTTCTTAAATAAACTGTAGTATAAGAGGAAACGTCAGGTCCATTTTCCTAAACTCAAAGCTCTTGGGGGGGGGGGGCGATCGCCCCCACCGCCCCCCCCCCCCCTTGGATCCGCGCCTGGTTCCACCTCGCAACATCCAAATCATCATGGATTTTGACAAATCCGCCCTGGACTAATAGTTTTTTAAGATAAAACATTGGGATGATACATAACCTTAAATATAGGGTAAAGTCACGTTTTTGCATTTTTAGGTTAGGATATGTAAAAAACCTGATACAGTGGAGCAATTCTGAATTCAGTGATCCAAAATCGGTAAGAAATTACTATTTATATTCAATGTACAAATTTCACATTTTGCTGTATAATTGAGGTATCACGTAATCCCGCTTATATCAAAATTTCATTCAATTAAGTCCATCTCTCTCTGGTATAACAAAGATAAAATAAAGTCAACAATACAAAATTAATCGTACATTTTCAATGAAGCTTTGAATTAGATGATACTGTTATAATCATGGACGTCTGGACATGGAATGTTTACAAAAACAAAACGCCACGAATGGGTCACAATCAGTAGTAATTTGCCAACTGTTTTGGAAAAAATAAGGGGAAAACAATATAATTTGTTAATACCTAATTTTTATGAAAAAAAAATATTATTATGATAATATATTTCATATAATATTTATAAACAATTTATTGCTACAATAGTAAACTAATATCTTTAAAATAGTATGCTTTATAATGCGTCAGTTTAACTCCCAGAAAATTCAAGATTTCTAAGTAGTGTGATAAACTATGAAATCTGGCAACCTCGCAAATTTCTTTTACGCTATCGCACGATGAAGGTTGAATGCGGTCCATTCATAAAAATTTTGGCATATGACATTTTTGTGGTTGACGTTGTGTGTCTTGGATCGTTTTTTAATTTTTTGTGATTCCAAAAGTGTTTTTGTAAGTGACTAATTATTCATTAGTGACAAAATGGTCAATCATTGCCAAGTTTGCCGAAAATTGGATTATTTATTTCTAAATTTAACTTTTCACAGGTAGGTTAGGTTAAGTTTGGTATCATAGGCGGGTAACTTGGGATTTTAGATTTTGTTATCAATGATTTTTTATAGGTTTCCCAGTGATTCTAACCGCCGAGACCTTTGGATTAATATATTAGAACTACAAGATAAAATCTTGCCCAAGTCACTTCGTATCTGTAGTGAACATTTTGGCCCAAACGATTTCTATTATCGATTTGATGGTGTTCGTGTTTTAAAGTGAGACCAACATAATAGAAGCCCACCATTTTCTATTATTTTTCGTTAATATTTCCCTTGTAATATTACACCAAATAGTACCGCTTTTCCTATCTTTTTACAATTTTCTCCTTAATTTTTGTTTTCCCTATTACTTGTAAAAGTGTAAAATTTTCATTTAACCAAGATATTACAAAATCTGCAAAAAAAAACTCATAAACGTTATAAATAAATATATGACTTGCATAATAACTGTCATGTGTGAAAAGTCCAGAAATGAAACTTCAATTTCTGCAATTTTTATTTATTTTTATTCGATGTCCGATAGTTACATAGTCTCAGATTTGCTTTACACAAATTAGATAGTCAGTAAGTAAGAAAAAAAGTATATTTTATTGTACGTTATTCTATTATATATATATATATATATATATATATATATATATATATATATAATTGTAATATGACCAACAAGTAATATATTTAATAATAGCATATACTTATTTTTATCTCACACATTTCCTTATCGGTATATTTTGTCATAAATATTTTAGGATACTAGAAACAGTGAAAATCAAGAAATACACTAATCATATTAAAATAAATAATTTCCGTTAGAAACACATGACAGATTGTCGATTCGAGATATTAAAAATTTCAACAATAGTATTGCCAAAACTTAATGGGCAAACAAATTTAATAGATATTTTTATTAATTTGTTTTATTGTATTTCTTTATATACCAATTTCTTATGATTGGAGTTTGGGGACTGTTCAGTAAAACAGGTTTAACTGTAACGAGTCTTTCAGATTAATACCTAAATTGAAAGAGTCTATCATATGTATTCCAAATCATAATTGAAATTATATACAAATATTAACAGGTTATTTCTTGAAAATGAAGTTGTAAATACTCTATTTTCTCCTGAACGCATACACCGTCGAATATATATTTTTTAAATATTTCCATTTTTAATTTGCTTCATTTATTAACTTACAAAAAATATCTCCATTTTCTCGTTTTAG
Organism: Diaprepes abbreviatus; assembly: GCA_034092305.1. Lineage (NCBI taxonomy): Eukaryota > Metazoa > Arthropoda > Insecta > Coleoptera > Curculionidae > Diaprepes > Diaprepes abbreviatus. Next base: position 105,447 of record JASJET010000500.1, on the reverse strand, counting down.
GAATTTTGTACAAGTGTTATTATTTTTACAAATAATTGGTATACTAACCAAACGTCAAAGTAGTCATTTGCATACCGCGACGTCGTTACATTTATTCAGTATTGCACTTCAATATTTGAGACATTAGAACTTTGGTAAGACTACTTTTTTACGATGTTCATGGCTGACGTTAAATTTCATATGCGAGTGTCTGTACGGCATAGACACGTTGTTAGGAATAATAAAAATAGACAGCGAGTCCATACAATTTGGAAAAAAAATTTCAATCACAGTAATGTTCAAGAAACAAAGTTTTTGTCGGTTTTAGAATTGTGGGCATTAATTAGCCATTTAACTAAAATCCGGCAAAAGATTACGCAATTTTTTACTTTGGACTTGGATAATTCTTACATGGTACTCTGTTTTAAATAATAACTAGTGCCTTGGATAAAAAAAAGATTATTTCAAGTGATTAATGTCGTAAAAGATAAATGATATGAATATTACGATTATTTGTATATTGAATACTGACTTATGTTCAAGTACAACAACTTCCGTATCACGACATATTGATAGAGTAATTAACTATTTCTTATGAAAAAATATTTATTTCAATTCTGCAAATAAAAGCATCATAGAATATTAATTGATATTTTTATTCGTTTTAAAATTGTTACGCCGCTGGCGTATGATAGATTGTGAGCTATGACACCCCTCTAACCCCTGGCCTACAAACATGTTGGCGCTTATAAATTTCATATTCATGAATGACTAGCCTGGTCCATTCTCTACAATGTCTATGGTTATAATAGTAGAAATGCTTTGTTGAATAAATAATTGGCCCCAAGTTAACTGTCTTTCTGAATAAAACGATTCCACCTTAAAATCTCTCCAACGGAACTAGTGTCGACAAAATAGACAGATTAGAAGGCGTTTCTAATTTCGTATTTGAAATATACCCTCACGTAACAACTTTATAATGTTTTAATTAAGTACATTACAAAACAAACTGTTCGGTTTTAAAGAGGGTTACTTAACATCATTATAAAGTCTTCTTCGCTGCTAACTAAACGGCGATGACTAACGAAAATTAAATCTGAATAATCGCCTTTTGGTTTTTCGAGACAAAACGACCTGTCGGCCTTACAAAAGAAGATTTAATAGACTTATTAACGATATAATAATATAGTAGCGCCACCCAAATAAAATCCAATTAAATTTTGGATACGAGGTGCTATCAAATACAGTTACTCTACAGCAGCGGTTCTCAAACTTTTTTGGGCATGGAACCCTTTTGGAAAGCGAAATATTTAACGGAACTCTGAAATAATCAAAAACTCGTTTTTGTGTATTCTTCTTCTTCTTCTTCTTCTTCTTCTGGTGCCATGTGCAAAGCCGCACGTCGGCGATCAAATGTCCATTCCTCTTCTAAAGTTATAAGACGGCCAGGACACCCTCTTCGGCCTGTCTAAATATAGTTGCGGCGTCCGATATTCCACACCAGTCTCTTATATTTCGCAGCCAAGAATGTTGTTTTCTGCCCGGTCCGCGCTTTCCCTCTATTTTTCCTTGCAAAATCAACTTTGGTATGGAGTATCTGGATCCTCTCAACATATGTCCCAAGTAAGACACTTTACGCTGCTTTACCGTGTCCAGCAGTTGTCTTTCTACGCCACTCCTTCTTAAAACTTCTTCATTTGTGAGATGAGCAGTCCAGGGAATACGTAGCAGTCGACGAAGTGTCCATAGTTCGAAGGCTTCGATCCTATTCAGTGTTCTAACTTTAAGTGACCATGTTTCAACGCCATACAATACCATAGGCCATACATAACATTTCAAAACACGTATTCTGGTATTTAGTGGTAAATGCCTGCAAAGAAGAAAATTCTTGATCTTAAAAAATGCTGTTTTTGCTCGGCCTATTCGTCCTTTCACTTCTTCATCACAGTCCCACTTTTCATTCAAGGTAGCTCCGAGATATGTAAACTTCGCGACGCGTTCAATTATGTTCCCGTTGATACTGAGGGGAGTATTGCGTTGATGCCTACTAATCACCATCATTTTTGTCTTGGCAATATTAATTCGTAGCCCAAACTGTTCACCGGATTCGTTAATTTTATTCAATATTGCCTGAAGGTCTTCGATGTTATTGGCTAGTATTGTGGTATCGTCTGCGTAACGAATATTATTCATTGGTATGCCGTTAATTTTGATACCTCGTGTCTCTTCTTCCAAAGCTAGTTGAAAGATTTTCTCAACATAAATATTGAATAAAAGAGGGGACAAAATACACTCCTGTCGGACTCCCTTCAATATGCCAAAAGTGTCCGTTAACAGATCGGTATTAATGCGGACTTCTGCTGATTGGTTCCAATACAGTTCTTTTATTATTCTTATATCTTTATCGTCAATACCAATTTCCTGCAATCTCTCCAAAAGTGGCCCATGTCTAACATTGTCAAAGGCTTTTTGGTAATCAATAAAACAGATGAAAACATCCTGTCTTTGGTCATAGCACTTTTGTACAAGTAATTTTAAAGAAAATAGTGCTTCTCTAGTGCCAAGTCCCTTGATGAATCCGAACTGTGTATTGCCACTCATATCCTCGCATTTTTTGTATATCCTTGAATGAATGACCCTTAGAAATGCTTTAAGCGCGTGACTCATCAAACTGATAAGTCTGTAGTCTTCACAAAGTTTGGGAGTTGATTTCTTTGGTATTGCGACAAAGGTCGACCTTAGCCAATCCAATGGAATTTGCCCAGAGTCATATATTACATTAAAGAGCTGTTTAATATCAACTAGCTTTAAAACTTCTGCATAAACTTGATCATGACCCGGAACTTTACCGCATTTCATTTTATTTACTGCGTGTCTGACTTCACACTCAAGGATTTTTGGACCACTCATATGTTCCGTGTTGTTCCTATAATTATTTGTACGCTGGTCATTAAATAGGGTCTCCGCGTAATTCAACCAGGTCAACTTCAGTTCTTCCGTATCCAATATCAGCCTTCCTTGTCTATTTCTCATGGATGGTAGAGCTGTTTTCCTCTTTATACCAGTTATTTCTTTCACCTTTCTATGAAAATTAAACGAATCGTGCAGTTTATGAAGTCTTTCTGCTTCATCGCATTGTTCTTGAGTCCATATCTTTTAGCTTCCCTTATTAATCTCTTTATTTTACGATCAAGTATTTTATATTCATCCATTTGATTTTTGGCAAGTCGACGTTCATCCATTAAGTCCAGTATCTCTTCCGTCATCCATGGTTTAATCTTTTCTCGTCTTTGTTGTCCTAAAACATTTTAGTAGCTGTTTGTATATTTGTTTTGAGCGTATTCCAAATATCATTGGACGCACTTTGATGGCTGGGTATATTTTCTCGGCAAAGCTTGTCTAATTCTGCCTTCATGTTGTCTTGTATTAATGGGTGTCTCATGTCAAGAATACTGTATTTCTGTTTTTTACTCCCCACTGCTAGTAATTTACAACGAAACCAGAAGTCAGCAACCAGAGGATTATGGTCTGAGCCGATGTCCGCTCCTGGGTATGCTGCAACACGTGTTATGCTATTTTGGTATCTTCTGTTAATCATAATGTAGTCAATCTGATTACGCACAACGTTCCCTTGTTGATCTTGTGGAGATTTCCAAGTATAAAGCCTTCGAGGATGAAGTTTATAGAAGGTGTTCTTGATGACCAAATTTTCATCACGACAAAATTGAATTAGCATTTCACCTCGTTCGTTTCTATTACCCAGTCCATACATACCAGTCACACCATCCACAGTACCTTTGCCAACCTTTGCGTTTAAATCGCCCATCACTATGGTGATTTCTTGAGATTTTAATGACTTTAGGACTTCCTGAACTTGTTCATAAAACTGTTCAGCTTCGATGTCTGTTTTATCTGCTGTAGGCGCATATACTTGTACTACATTGATGTTAATTGGTTTGGAGCTTATTTGTATAAGTATAATTCTGTCTGAATATGCTATCACGTTTTTTATGGATTTGTCCAAGTCTCCCGATACAATAAAACCAACTCCATTTCTATGATCTGGCTCGTTGTTTCCAGAGTAATAAAATGTTGCTCCATTCTTCTTACACGATCCTGTACCTGGCCATCTTGTTTCTGTTATACCAAGAATGTCGATGTTCATCCGTGTCATTTCCTGAACCGCGTTATCAAGTTTTCCAGCTGCAAAGAGAGTTCGTGTATTCCAAGTTCCAATACCTTCTATAATAGGTCCCTGACCTGTTCCTTCTTCGATTTTTCTCATTCTGGACTTAAATTATCGCTCCACCTTTTCCGTGGTCGACCTCTACTGCGTGTACCACTAGGCGATTTATCTCGTGCGATCCTTACCAGTCTATCATCTGTCATTCGGCTTATGTGTTTGTTCCATTGTGTCTTACGCTGTAGGACCCACTCATTAATGCAGTCTGTGTTGCATGATTGCCTGATGTTATCGCTTCTTTCTCTGTCTAGTAGCGTTTTTCCTGTTATTCGTCGAAGTATTCTCATTTCTGTAGTCTCCAATAGTTGTTTCGTTTTTGTCGTCTCTGGCCGTGTTTCTGAGGTGTATGTCATAATAGGTCTAATTGTGGTTCTGTAGGTCCTTACCTTTGTTTCTTGTTGTAAGTGTTTGTTTAGCCAGATCACGTCGTTGAGACAACCCGCCACTTTATTTGCTTTGGCCACCTGCCCTCTTACTTCATCTTCGATGTTGCCATAACTAGTTATGTCGATTCCTAGATATTTGAAACTCATTTCTTGTTGTATTATTCGACCGTCTAGTTCTAGTTTGCATCGGAGGGGTTCTTTTGAGGTTGTCATACATTTAGTTTTTTCGGCTGAGATAATCATATTATATTTTCTTCCCGTAAGATTAAAGGTATTTAACAATCTCTGGAGGTCGTCTTCATTTTCGGCACATATCACAGCGTCATCAGCATAACAGAGAATTTTTATTTCTGTATCACCCATTTTATATCCTCTACCAAGTCGCATCCATTATCATGTTAAACAACAAAGGACTAAGCGAGTCTCCCTGTCTAATACCGCTCTTGACTGGTATGGGTGTTGATAATTTACCGTTAGTGCGAATCTGAACTTTATTGTTTGCGTATATGTTTTCGATGGTCTGAATTATATTGATAGGAATATTTCTCTTATATAACAGGTGGATTACGTCATGTAACTTTATGCGATCGAATGCTTTTGTTAGATCTACAAAGCATAAAAATGTTGGTTTATTGTATTCTAGAGATTTTTCGACTATCTGTCGTAGAATAAATACTGCATCCACGCAAGACCTTCCTGATCTAAATCCCTGCTGTTCGTCTTCCAATGTTGTAACCGAATTAATTTTATTTTTGATTACTTTCGTAACGAGTTTCAGAGTTGTGTCCAGTAGATTAATACCCCTGTAGTTCCCTGGTTCTTGTTTGTCACCTTTCTTAAACATAAGCATCATTGTGCTGGTTCTCCACCTATCTGGTACTTTGCATTGTGTCAGGATTTTTCGAATGAAGCTTGTGACTTCCTGTGTTAGTCGCTGTCCTCCGTATTTCAACAATTCGTTATGAATTCCGTCTTGTCCGGGAGACTTTCTATTTTTTAAGGATTTTATAGCTTTCTCTACTTCTTGAATGGTGACTTCCACATTATTCCTTATTGCTGGTATGTTGTTTTTTCCAATGTTAGCATCTCCCTCAAATAATTTTGTTAGGTAGTCTATCCATTTCTCCTCTGATATTTTGTTTGTTTCGGAGAGTTCAGATATTTCTTTGCGCTGTTGTCTTATCAGTCGCCACATTTGTTTTTGTACACTATAGAAGTCTCCTTCCATTTTTTTAGAGAACTGCTCCCAATGTTCACCTTTTAGTTGCCTGACTAGTAGATTAGCTTCGTTACGAATTAGTTTGTACCTATTGTATGCTTCCGGCATTTTTGACGTTCTATATGCTAAATATGCTTTTCTTTTTTCGTTACACTTATCTTTAACTTCTTTACGGAACCATGGAGTTTTATTAGGATTTTTGTTGTTGATTATGATTGTATGTGTGCCCAATGACTCATTTGAAGCATCTTCTATGTTTCCCTTAATTTTTTCCCAGCTATGATTTATATCTTCCTCTTCATTGATTGGTTTTCTTTCAATTTTTTCCATCAATCTTTTTTGATATAATTCTTTCGTTGACGTATGCCACAGAGAGTCTATGTTCTATCTTTATTCGAATCTTTGATAGAACCAATTTATAATCGTTTCCTGCATTAACAGAGTTCAATGTTCTAATATATGTGTTATTAATAATCATTTCTAAAAATGATTCATAAATCTCGTTTGACATACTTTCGGACTTTTGCAGGTTGGGCAGAAAAGGATTTTGAATCCATGAATTCATATTAATTTTTGTATTCTGATCTTCGGGAAAATACGTCGCAAAAGATGCGCGCACAGCACTGAGATATTGGACAAATTCTTTAAAAATATCATCTTAAAACATTTCTGAGTCGTTAATGAATTCATTGAGCGATGAAAAGCTTTCTATTTCTCTCGTATCAACACAAATCATCCAAAAATCTAATTTTCTTTTGAAAGCGACTATTTTATTACTAGCGTTGAACACTGTTGTCTGTTTATCTTGAATCAGTGAATGAAAAAAGAGGTGGTGATACTATATCATCGATATCTAGGCCTCTATTGGGCCGTTTACATCCCACAATAGCTGTAGGTAATTCGAAGCCGATCGCCTTTGCGAATTCAAGCAGCCTTGTTACTTGAACTTGCTTGACTGCTTCCGGTAACAAAATTGTATCTCCGAAAATCTCTGTCTCAATCCGTTGAGTGCTGGGCACTCTCTGAGGATATGGTCAACAGTTTTATCCTCCTCTAAACACCATCTGCTCGTCGGGTCGTCTTCGACACCGATTTTATGAAGATGGCCCCTGAGGTAACAAAGTTCCGTCAACAATCCCACCACAATTCGCAGCTCTTCCCTTCCCAAGGAAAGAAGCTCCTTAGTACGCCGTGCGCTAGGCCCAGTTATATGTTCCTTAGCACACCTCATTCCAGGAGCTCCCCTCCACGATTCAATAAATTCGCTTTCCAACAACGATTTTAATTCTCTTTTACCAACAGCAATTGGGACCGATAGTATTGGTTGGGATCCATACGGTCAGTTGCTGAACCCAACTTTGCCAGACGGTCTGCTTCCTCATTCCCGCGTATGCCCGAGTAACCCGGAACTCATACGAGTCTGACTGTGCAGCCGTTCCTTGTCATACCATTCAATACGTCCTTGCATTCAGACACCAGCCGCGAAGTTGCGATACTGTACTTCAGTTCCAATTTTGCAGCGTTACCATCTGAGCATATATTTATTACCCTATTCCTGTTTATATCCCTCTCACGGAGATGGACACACTGCAGAATAGCAGAAATTTCCACTGTGAAGATTGTCGCACGTTGTCTGAGAAGATAGTACTCTCTGACTTTTGTGCTCCTGCCTTTCATCTTGTCGAGATCCATCAGTATACCACCTGCAGCCATTTTTCGGAAGATCTTGCTCTCCCTCCCAATCCTCTCTACTTGGCAGAAATATCTCCAAGGAGAGGTTGGGTTTTAAAAAGCGGCGTTATGTAATCTGTCCGCATAGGGAGTGATGGACATCTCTCCACCACGCTTTCCCAGACATGTGAGTAGCCGCCCGTTTCAATTCCAAGATGTCTTAGGCAACTGAGACGATAAACAGTCTTCACGGCCTCGTTCTCTATGTATAAGTGAAGAAGAGGCAGGTTCAGCAAGTCGTCAAGAACCCTGGTGGAAACAGTCCTCATCGCACTCAATATTCCCACACTAGCCATTCTCTGAACTTTGTCAAGTTGAAGAATGTGTTTGCGCCTTTTTATCATGAGTTGGATCATCATAGTGTACAGGGTGAGTCAACGATTGGATGAAGTAGGTTTGTGCCTTTTCGGTGAAATTAACAAAGAAACTATATTTATTGTTTGATACAGTTTATTTTTACGCAGATTTTAAAAATATTTAGGACTCTACAGGGTGAGCCAAAAAACTAGGACAGCATAAAGTTGTATTTTTTTAAATAGAACACCCTATATACGAATCGTATTTTCGATTTAGCTTATAATTTTAAATCTTTTTTATTAAAGGTTTACTATAACAAAACTTTATAGTTTCTGAGATAATTAAGTTTAAAGAAAAAAAGTCACATTTTCAAGCATCAATTCAATCCTAAATAACGTTTTCAAATATATTCAAATTTGGAATTTGGCAAGGCCAAGGACAAGTTAATATAATTTTTACCTAATATTTGCAATAAAAGCTACAGAGTGTTGAACACATCGGCTCAAATTTGAACAAGTTTAAATGAATAAATATCTTTTTTTTTAAACGGTACACCCTGTATATTTTCCTGTTATTTAATAGAGTAATAAAAACCCTAAAAGTTTTGTTCAATATATCCTATACCTATTTATAATAGTTTTTGAGATATTTCAGTTTTTCTTATTTTCCATACTTTTTTACAGAAATAGTTTTCATTATCATAGTAGCCATGGCAAAAACAATGTAAAAGAACATTTTTCTGTGTGTCAAATTTATAACCGCAATCGCTTCTTTTGGTTTTTATGTAGTGTAGTTTGGTTTTTTTTGCATTCATCTTATATTGTAAAATGAATTTTCCAAAGAATAGATATGATTTATACAATAGGAGAGGCTCAAAAAAATTGCCTTCTTGCTCAAAGAATTTACAAAATGAAGTATCCTGATCGACGCCAGCCTAATACCCATACTTTTCAAAACTTAATGCAAAGATTTGATTCTTCTGGTACTGTTGATTATCCAAAACGTAAAGTGGTCAACAAACCAGTAACTAATGAAGAAAAAGAACTACAAGTATTGTTAAATGTTCAGGAAAATCCTTATATTGGTAGCCGTCAGTTAGCAGCATTATGTGAAACATCACAATCCACCGCTAATCGTACTACCAAAAAATATAGGTATCATCCATATCACATGGAATTACACCAAGAATTGCATGGACAGGATTTTGAAAGTCGTGTAAACTTTTGTCGTACAATAAATGCGGAGATTCAATTAAATCCAAATTTATTATGCAAGGTAATGTTTAGTGATGTAGCTACTTTTAGAAGTAACGGTGCAGTAAATAGACACAACATGCATTATTATGCCACAGAAAACCCATTTTGGATTAGAGAGGTACAACATCAAAACCACTGGTCATTAAATGTTTAGTGTGGTATTCATCATAATTGAATTATTGGACCCCACTTTTTTAATGAACCACTAAATGGCCATAGTTACCTGAACTTTCTACAAGAAGAACTACCCCAACTGCTTCAAGGTCTCGATAGGGATGAGCTCGACAGTATGTGGTACCAGCACGATGGTACGCCTCCGCATTACCATCGTGAAGTTCGTGCGTTTTTGGACCAACGATATCCGCAAAAATGGATTGGACGTGGGGGTTTCATTGAGTGGCCACCAAGGTCTTGCGACATCACCCCATTAGATTTCTTCCTATGGGGTTATATTAAAAATAAGGTGTATGTTAATCCACCAACAACAATGGAAGATATGCGAAACAGGATTAGGGATACCTGTAGAACAATAACGCCACTAATTTTGTCCAGGGTCCGAGAAAATCTGCAAAAAAGACTAAATTTGTGCATTGCACAAGAGGGTCGTTTATTCTAACACTTATTAAAAAGAAATAATTAATCTCAGTATTTAATAGGTAATTTTTTTGTTTCAATTTAGTATAAAAGTAAATATGTATTTGCCTTGTCGTTATTGTTGTGTTAATTTTTTCACATTATGTTTAATTAAACTATTGCCGTTGTAATATAACGAATAATGTATTTCGTCATATTTAACCACATTCTGTTTGTTTCTGTAGTTTCTTTTTATTATTTTACATGGTGTACTATTTAAAAAAAAAAGATATTTATTCATTTAAACTTGTTCAAATTTGAGCCGATGTGTTCAACTCCCTGTAGCTTTTATTGCAAATATTAGGTAAAAATTATGTTAACTTGTCCTTGGCCTTGCTAAATTCCAAATTTGAATATATTTGTCACAAAATTGAAAACGTTATTTAGGATTGAATTGATGCTTGAAAATGTGACTTTTTTTCTTTAAACTTAATTATCTCAGAAACTATAAAGTTTTGTTATAGTAAACCCTTAATAAAAAAGATTTAGAATTATAAGCTAAATCGAAAATACGATTCGTATATAGGGTGTTCTATTTAAAAAAATACAACTTTATGCTGTCCTAGTTTTTTGGCTCACCCTGTAGAGTCCTAAATATTTTTAAAATCTGCGTAAAAATAAACTGTATCAAACAATAAATATAGTTTCTTTGTTAATTTCACCGAAAAGGCACAAACTTACTTCATCCAATCGTTGACTCACCTTGTATAGCCAAAATAGCACTTTAGGTGTCAGTCCCCATATGCACCCAAAAGCTTGTTTACGACCCCAGAAAGCACATATGGCTTCCTTGTTTCGAGCCTCAATATAACCATTCCAGCTCAGTCGTGAGTGCAGAATTAGCCCCATGTATTTAAATGTCCCCTTAAATCGGTTTACCTTGTAATGACAAATTTAATTCGTTTAGTTTTTGAAACATATCTGCTATAAGAGATAATCTGAAGAACCAAATCCTATCAAACAAATGGTATTTCAATTTAAAAGAAATATACAAATGTCCTTATAAAAGTGTTGTCCCGAGATAACCATCTCACTTCTGTATGCAGTAATATTGTTTTATATTGGCTGCCATAATCCTCACACAATATTGAAAACAATCGGGATTGTAGTGAACGTGATTTGACGAAATTATGTATTTTTACCGCTTCATCCAAAATCAATTTTAGATTTGGCGGCATTTTGCTTAATCGCGAGTACCTCTTTTACCTGTCATTGTCTTGGCCCCATCTGTACAAATGTTGATGCAGTCATTCCAATTGAGATGGTTTTCTTCAAAAAATATATTTATTTTGTTAAATATTTCTTCTCCAGTAGTGTTAGTGAGCACCAATATACACATAAACATGTCTTCTTCAAAAGAATGTTTATATGGATATCGCACAATGACTAGCAAGATGGCGAGGCCAGCAACATCAGTTGGCATTTGCAAGACGAATTGGTTTTTTTGTAGAAGTGCAACTAGTTGACGTAGCCTGCCAGATCATGAATTTGACGCGAAAGAATATCGTTTGTAAGCGGCACTGTAGAAAGATGCTTTGCAAATTTTTTGTAGGAGCATACATTGTGTTATGTCTAACACGCATGGTTTTATAAAATTCTCAGCGATAGTGTGCGCTTTATCCGCTTATGCAATGCGATAGTTAACTAAATAGGATGTCCCCATGGCCTTTTCATTCACAGTTTGGGTCGTATGCATCATAGTTGTTTGGCTTTTCAATAATTGCTCTTTTTTGTGCAAAAAAATCCTTCATTCTTGACTTGAAATTCTGGTTGTACAGTTTCTAAATGTTGGCGCATCTTGGCAGGTACCATGGAACTATTAGGAAGTAGTTTACTATATAACATACAGAGAAGTGAGCTGTTAAGCGCAATAAACCCGAGATTGACATATGATGCATCAAATTTCATTTTTCGGCTTTAATGTATCGTTACATATTTTACAACTTGAAGCCGTGGAGCCTGTCCTTACAACAAACAAGATCGTACTGAGCGCACTGACACTCACGACATAAACAGTGCTGTCAAATGTTCCACCGAAAAATACTTGCAAGTTTTATATTTATTCCTGACAATTCCCTGCAAAATGCTTGTGATAAGAAAAAGCTGATATTGCTCAATTAAACTGAATATTAGAAAAAGACAGACAATAACAAGATTGTTCATCCTTTAAATTTTAGACTGCAAACCATAAAATAAAGAAAGAAATAACTACATGTGAGAAACAAAAAGAGATGGTGGAGAGATTTAATTTTAGCGATGGGGCATCTATCTTATCGATTTTCGTACACCTGGCATCAATTGTATATACATTTCGCCTTAATATTTTATCAATTTCCGAGCACACGATATCTATTCCTCTCAAATCCCTGGCATAATAGTATTCCTGGCAAAATTACTAGCATAACTAATTCTTCCTGGCAAATTCAAGGAATTACTGGCAAATTGACAGCCCTGGACATAAACGCTGACGACCGACACCGTTCGGCGATTTACGCGGCGGTTCGTCTTCCGTCGCGAAGGTCACAGCGTTGTCAAACGCCGCGAACCGTTCGCGGCGAGAGTGGCGCGACCACGAGTTGTGCAGAATGGAAACTGCAAGTCTAATTCACACGATCATTCAACTACACAATTTATTTCAAGTGAACTTTTCTGTTCAGTCGCTGATTAATCATAAATTTAAGAATTATATTTTATTATTTTATTTTCCTCTGTAACGTCACAGTACCCCTTTAGTATTGTTTTTCATTATGACCATTATTTTTACAGAATCCCCACAGAGGCTTTGTGGGGCCCTAGGGCTCCGCAGACCACACTTTTAGGCTGCTCTACAGTATAGATACAAAACTCCGTTTGCGTTGTGGAAATAATGAAAAGTGCAAAAGTTCTTACGCGTCCCAAAGGCGCCAGTATTAAATTAATATAAATTAATTAAATACAACAAGAAAAAGAATAAATATATAATTATCTGGTCATGAAACAGACACAACGAACTGACCAACGAAGTATGAAGACCGAATTAATAATTCATTTATTACACAGTTCGAGATTTAAAATCTATTTAATGCTTATACACATACGCCTCTTCTGCTACCAGCTACTTAATTGTAAAATGGAGCAGGACGAACAGACAGTATCCGTCGAAAAGAAGTCGAAACATTCCAGAGAGAGCCACATAAATATAATTCTTACAGTAACAATTAACAAATAAATCTTACCATTTTTGGTGTGCTAAACCGAAACTAAACCTATCTTTTTAATTCCAAATGCTAGTGACCTCAACTGATTATAAATCTGGGATTTAGCTGGACCAGGTCAATAAAACAACTCATGGAATACTTTGCTGTATTTGTCGACGTTTCAACCTCTATAAGATCATATTCGGGACTCTAAAATATTTGAATATTTATCAAATAAGGAATCTCTTCTAGTTGTATTCGAATTATATACAATTTCCATATCAAATACAAATATACACTTAAATTTTGTGATAGAATAAATTTTAATATCAATGCCAAATAAAGTGTAGATATGTCAAAATGTCAGGAAAAGTCCAAAATTTACATAAATCATAATTTATTGTCATCAAATAGAATTTTTTTTTTATAATATCAATAAAATATCAAAATTTTATTGACAATTAGGAATCCATTTTGATTTTGTGTTTCAAAGTTAAAATTACATCTAGTTGCCAGTTCACGTCAGATGGCCGACCAATCAGAAAAAAATTAAAACAAGAATTTATACTGCGTAACCACTTACTATATTAGCCAAAATTCATTTTTTTTTTGAAGAGAGTACAGGTCCATCAGTTGTACAGTAAACATCGTTAGTCTGGTCCATAAAAAAATTCATATTTTTCAATTTCAGTTGTTATTTTGAAAAGTAAAAGAAGGAGTGGATATTAATTGGCTGTAGTGTTAAAATCGCTAGTATTTTTAATTTGTTATTAAATAAAAAAATTACAGGAAGACAGTGCAGATTAATCTGTGCTAGAGATAACATTGCAGGTCTCATTCATTGAAATTTTTACAAATTTAAGAAACATAGAGCTTGGATATAAAAATATCTGGAGATTGAAAGTCAATTTTAAAGGAAGGAAAAGAAGTTTAATGAATTAGTAAATAAATTATATCAATAAGCAAGCAGCTGTGAAAAATATTTAAAAGTTACAATAGTTGGCAAAGAAGAAAAGATTTTTAAGTTTTTACTTATTAAAAAAAAAAGGAAAAAAGAAATCTAAAACGTGGATATAAAAAAAATTCTGGAGATTAAAAAGATATTTATTTAATGTGTAAAAATTTTTGACTTGCCTGAAAATAATTTGATAAAATAGATATATACTAACCTTATTATGAATAGTTATAGTTAATAATAAAATAAATTGTTTAATTTGCACTGTAACAAGATCACTCTTAATAATAACTGCACACACTAAATTATTTTTAGATTGTTTAAAATAAAATCATAAATATTAAGACGCTAGTAATTTTAACCGTTCAGACATTTATACAATATTGCCAGATTTGATAATCCAAAATCCTATAAAAAATACAGGGCATATTGATAATTTAATTAGGTATAGATAAGGTGATTTATAAATTTCACATAAAATTGCACCCACTGACATGATTGTATTATTTTAAATAAAGTTTGTATTTGTGTTTTTGAATCATTAGTTTGACTTTTTCTGATAATAAAATAATTTCATCTGAACTCACCTGAGAAAGAGAAAATTGACAAATTTTGGTACAAATCAATTATACTTAGGTATAATATATATATATATATATATATATATATATATATATATATATATATATATATATATATATATATATATATGTGTGTGTGTGTGTGTGTGTGTGTATGTGTGTGTGTGCTGTCAATAATTTTTATTTCTCCAATACTAAACCAACAGTTTAATTAATTTTTTTATGTGCACGTTGAGCATTCGTGAATAAACACAAAATCATCGCTATATATATATATATATATATATATATATATATATATATATATATATATATATATATATATATATATATATATATATATATATCAACGGTATGTATATCAACGAACAAGTAATAGTTTACAATGTCATAAGATTAGTTTGTTATCTGCATAATATTAAATCAAAGTATTAGTATTTTAAGATTAGTTAATGTAATTTTAATGTTTTATTGAACTCAAATAAAATGATGTATGTGGGTCATCTTGCAGCATTTTTATTAGATATCAGGAAATTACAATCATGAATAACGATTTTTTGAAGCCAGTGAAAAGAAAAAAAAATAGCTAGAATTTTGTATACAGTCAAAAACAGTTGTAAGTACTAACATGCTCTTTTTGTGTTAAGGCTTACACATACACCGAGGCACAAAAATGTTATGAAGCTTGTAGCGCCCTATGTAATGTCCACCAAACTGTAATCAGGTCTTGATTTTTCATCCTAAAACCTAGTGGATATATAAAATACCAAAATTAATGGAAATTAGGTTATTATTAAAATAAATATTTACAAAAAGTTTTAAAAAAATATAATTTTGACACCCTGCATTTTTGGAAATTATCTACTTTTAGACTGAGATAAATTGGGCTAGATATTTATATCTTAGCCTCCGAAATTTGCGCTAATGTTTTGTAAGGACTTTTTCGAGACACTCTGTATAAGTTTACAGCGCTTGTCCATAAAAGTATTTCTTTTGTTTTGCTGTACTATTTTTGAGTACTAGCTGGTCTGTATTTAATTACAGGATACTGTTGTGTCGCAGTGAACTTTACATGTCATTCATTAATTCCTCATTTCATAGCATGTCAAGACTAAAATAGCAGCATAATTATATTATAATTATAATAATTCAGTCTAGAAAATTGCATGAATGGAAATTAATTGATGTTTAAAGTAAATTTTGTCAAGTCATTTTTAAGCGTCCAATTAAATAATTACCTGATTAAAATATTTGTGCAACTCACCGTTGGCGTAATTTAATCGCAACCGAAGCAATACGAAATTGGGGGGTCATTAACGAACTATACCTACACTTTTACATAATAATAGTTTAAACTGTATACGAAATGAATTTAAAACAGCTTAATTCTGGATTAATTATAAAATATTACGTTTTTGCTACAAACAGTTTAAACCATTAGAAACCATCCAATTAGAGCCCGGAGACATGTTGGTCAGTTTTGACGTGGAACCTCTGTATATAAATGGACTCCATCCTACTAGAATTAATTTAAGCATGTCTCATTTCCACTTATTTTACTTTTCAAAGAACTTTCTACAAGGAGATTTCAGGAGGGGCCATAGGATCTTCGCTTTCACCCATGGTAACGAATATCTTTATAGAAGCTTTCGTAGAAAACGCCTTGTCTGCTACTCCTCTAAAATTTAAATTTTGGTGCAGATATGTAGATAATATATACGTTCGTAGTTTGATCACATGGCGCAAATAATTTCCATAATATCCTGGATCATCTAAACCAGTGAATATACGGCCCCTTTCCAGGTTAAAAAAGTCTGGCGACCCCCTTGGGCCATAGAAAGACAAAAAATTAGTAATATAATTATTAAAAGACTATATTTATGACTTTCTTTATTTAGGTACCTATATTCATTATTAAAACCTACACTCTGCAAGATGCCGCGAGAGCTTGGATTTGATTTAGAAGCCAGCTTGAGCGGGTCTAACTTTGCGGCGTTGCCATACCGCATTGTTGTTGCGGGTGAGAGGCGGCGGAGCGTCCTACACCGCCCGCCGCCGCCCGCGCTAGTAGGTTCTTTTGTCTCGACTCACTCAACTCTCAATTAATTGACTGAGCATCACCAATCAGTACGGACCTGATTGTTTTCCTTTTTCACTTGCTCCGCGCGATTAAAAAATGGATAAGTTTCTCAAAAGATCGCAGCCTTCAACATCTGGTACGGATGTCAGTAGCGGAGGTGAATCACACCCGAAAAAAAATAGACACTATGACGACAATTACTTGAAATAAGGGTTTACAATCCTAAATAATAATCCTCAATATGTAATTTGCGGCGATGTTTTGTCACGTGAGAGTATGAAATCGTCAAAGCTTATGCGACATCTCACAACCAAGCATCAAAAAGAAGCTGATAAGCCGTTGGATTTCTTTGAACGAAAATTGAAAGCTCTTAACCAGCAGCAAAATACTATGATTCTGGTAATAGTGTTATCCTAGTCTTCACATAGTGTTGTAAAAATCGTCAGGTCAGTGTTTAAGCGCTCGAACTCAAGCCGAGTTTATTTAAATTGTTGTTGTTTTTAGTGTTTATGTTTGCATAAAACTTAATTAAAATTAATTTTGGTATGCATTTTATTTTTTTGTTTGTCAATCATTTATTTTTTATATTGTTT
This sequence comes from Diaprepes abbreviatus, assembly GCA_034092305.1. Classification (NCBI taxonomy): domain Eukaryota; kingdom Metazoa; phylum Arthropoda; class Insecta; order Coleoptera; family Curculionidae; genus Diaprepes; species Diaprepes abbreviatus. The sequence continues at coordinate 88,318 of JASJET010000500.1, read as the reverse complement.
TGTTTGTTTTTAGAAATCTAGAATAAAGAGTTCTTTAACAAAATAAAAAAAAATGATGTATTACTGAATAATTATTTGTTAAAATTACATTAATAAAAGTTTTCACGAATCGTATCATATAAATATAATAAGAAAACGTTCTATATATATTTTTAATCTTCGTCACTATCTTCCTCTATTGTTGGATCAATATCCGTGGAAGAAAATACGTCAGGAAGAATTTTAACTGGTCTAATAATATTTGATTTATATTTAGCACTACTAAGATAATTTACGCCTGCTTCAATGTGGTAACAGGAGCCGACATTCCTTAGTCCATTAGCACAGAAGCCGATAGTCCCTAGTCCATCAGCACAGTCGCATGCATGACATAAAATACCGCTGTAGCCAATAGAAGCAGGTAAGTACTCAATGTAACATTTATAGGTTTTTTATTTATATGTCTGCACCTTATTAAAACTTTAATAATGTTAGATGTCATTTTTATGTACTTCAAATTGATATCAGTAGAATCGTCCATTGACTCAGCCAAATAACATATGGCTTGACCTATCTGAAAAAAAATATCTTCAAAAATTTGGAAAAATCACTGATATCTTGAGATGTTAATTTGATTGTTGTAAAGGGTATTTTTCATAGAGGTATAAAACTTTAAGTTGGCAACACTTTTTTAACTGGCGGCCATTTTGTCAGCTGTCAAGTGATTTATGTTTAGTTTGGTTTGGCATTTCAACATGAATAGACTGACGCCTGAACAATGCTTCCAAATTGTTCAAATTTATTTTGAAAATCATGGTTCTGTTCGAAATACGTATCGCGCACTACGTCCATTTTACGATCAACATAATCGTCCATCAGAGCAATTAATTCGATTAACTATGGAACGTTTTCGCACCACGTTTACTCTAAAACATAATACGCATCCACAGAGACGTCGTACAGTGCGTACAGAAGAAGTCATTGCTGCTGTAGAGCGTAGCGTAGAGGAAGACCCGAATCACTCTATCCGCCATCGTGCACAGGAATTGGATATGTGTCCATTCACTTTATGGAAGATTTTGCGGAAATATCTTGGTTTGCGTGCTTAAAAAATCCAACTCGTGCAAGAATTGAAGCCACACGATCACCTAGCAAGGCGTAGATTCGGTGAATGGGCCCAAAATAAGATTGCCGTTGATCACGATTTTCATAAGCGAATTTTGTTTAGCGATGAAGCTCACTTTTGTTTGAATGGATACGTCAATAAACAAAACTGCCGTATTTGGAGTGATGATAATCCTCAAGTGTATGTTGAGACACCGTTACATTCAGAAAAACTGACTGTTTGGTGTGCTTTATGAGCTGGTGGAATCATTGGTCCGTACTTCTTTAAAAGCGATGCTGGTCAGAACGTTACAGTCAATGGTGACCGCTATAGAACCATGAATACTGACTTTTTCGTTCATCAATTGAACAACCATGATGTGCAGGCACTGTGATTTCAACAAGACGGCGCAACATGTCACACAGCTCGTGCCACAATTAATTTATTGAAGGAAACGTTTGGTAACCGCATAGTTTCACGTTTCGAACCCGCGAATTGGCCTCCAAGATCGTGCGACTTAACGCCGCTAGACTATTTTCTGTGGGGATATGTGAAGTCGCTAGTCTACGCCGATAAGCCCGAAACGATTGATCACTTGGAGAACAACATTCGCCGCGTTATTGCCGATATACGGCCACAAATGTTGGAAAAAGTCATCGAAAATTGGACCTCCAGATTAGACTACGTTCGAGCCAGCCGTGGCGGTCATATGCCAGAAGTCATTTTTAAATTATAATACCAGAAGGTTATCTTTCGAATAAAGTAAATTTCATGTCAATTTAAAAAATTCATCTTTGTTTTATTCCATTTAAAAGTTCTATACCTCTATAAAAAAAAACACCCTTTAGTACTATATCTAGACCACCTTGAAGTATCACCTTCTTTTGCTAAGTATTTTCTGCTGTATTGGACTTCAACATTCTTTCTATGACTACGTCTTGTATCCCATTTTCACATTTGGAGCTATATAAACGCTTTCCGAAGTGATTGTTAAAAAAACATGCAATCCTACAATAAAGGTCAGCCTTTGTAAAAGTTTATTATTTAGCTGTTGATGGAGAAACATATTTGTTTCCGAAAATTCCATGGACGGCTTCAATTACCCATCTTAATTTCGTAACGTAACGAGATCGATTAGCTTCAATCGTATTTAAGTTTAGTCTCTTTCCTATCAAGGCAGGTATGAGGACTAAGAACCTGGTTCTTTTAAATAAGATACTTCGTTCCTGAAACCTCTATCTACAATACAATCATCACCTGTTAATATAATATAGTTTTTATACCATTAGGGATTTTCCATCACTGTCTTGATGATACTGGCATCAGTAGTACAAATGGTGAACGGTTTAATTAAGGTTTTTCCTTTTGACTTAAATATGACTTCCTCTGGTACCATTTATATTTGCCGTAAGACAATTGCCCACTTATATATGGAGCATTTATCGACTCTAATCTGTAATAGTTATCTAAATAGAGAAAAATATGATTGATTGATATGCTAAAAAATGTTAAAATTCTACATTAATTTTCCCTATACCTGAAGTTTTTTAAGGCGCGTTGCGATTCTCAGTGACTCAAGACTGTTTTTCCATCGAAATAAGTCCTAGAGCATATTGACACATATTTAGCTATTTGCATTTGAGATTATGTCCCAATCATTTTTTTGAATTGTGTTGATTGGTCCTTTATTTCTAATACCGCGGACATCGATACTATTATTCGTCATTTCTACGACACCCTTTCTGAAGGAATCGATCTCTTCATTCCTAAAAAGACAATGCCAACCGAGAAATATCCAGAATGGTTCGACGGTGATCTTCGTAAATCCATAGCGCTTAAAAATAAATTGTACAGGAAATATAAATATTTGCAGCTTCAATCTGACTACGAAGCTTACGCGAACCTTCGACGTGAAGTCAAGTTCAAGACCGATACGTGTTACTTCCTTCATATTACTAATACCGAACACCTTATACCACAAAATATCAAGCACTTTTGGTCATTTGTCAACAACTTGAGACGAGACTCAAGTCTGCCTGCGCAAACGAAGTACAATGGTTCAATATTGGACAGACTTGAAGACATATCTGAAGCCTTCGCATTACATTTCCAGCTGGCATATTCCGGGAGTAATATTGATGCGAGATTGGATGGTGCTGGCGCGATTGGCTTCGCCAACGTTCTTTTTAAGCATCACTTCTGACCTGAGGAAATTTCAGAAAAACTAAATCAGCTTGATATATCTAAAAGAGCTGGTCCCGACGGTGTAACTACAATAATGCTAAAAAACTGCTCAACTTCTCTTGCCAAACCACTGCAAAAGATATTTCAGTGCTCATTAGACTTCGGCTATTTTCCGACGGTACGGAAATTTTCCTACCTTCTACATGTTTTTAGATCGGATGATAAATGTGATGAACAAACTATCGTGGAATCTCAATCTTGTCTGCGATCCCTAAAATTCTTAAGTCAATTCTGATCGATGAAATCTTATACCTAGAAGGGATATATCAATCCTGAACAACACGAATTTTATCAAAGACGTTCCACTGTAACGAACCTTGCAATTTATCAGAATTTCCTAGTCAAATCCGTTGAACAAGAACATCAGATTGACGCAATTTACACCGATTTGTCTAACGCCTTTGACAGCACTCATCATCTATCTACTGCTACTCAAGAAGCTGTTTGAAATCGGTATCTCGGGAAATTATTTAAACTGGATCAAATCTTATCTCAGCGATAGACGACAGCGCGTGGCGTACTTCTACTACTGCAAAAGCGGAATGGATTCTTTTAACTTCAAACTACAAGCAAAGATGAAAAAACTATCGATTATTAAAAAAATTGATGTTAAAAAAACCATTTAAAGAAGGGGTACCTTTTTTACTTATAAACAATTGGAATAACTTTGTTAATTTTAACGATACAAGTTTGTGAATAAGTGGACTTGAAAGCTGGTGAAAAAAGATGAATTAAAAAAAAATCTCCTACGACTAATAGGAGCTAAGATAGCATTTTTTAAAAATCATATCACTTTTGTTTATAAACATTAAGAGCCAAATTTTCACAGATTTTAAACGAGGACCTATATTTTATGATGCAATTGATAAGTATGAAATTCATGCATCGTTAGTAAAGTTATAGCCCTTCGAAGTGAAGGTACTTTTGCAAGTGCGTTGTAGCGAGTGGTGGAGGAAGCTCGGCTTTCTCACAGTGTGCTTCAGAAGTTCAAACTTCAAATTGGATGTGCGCAACAAAATTGTAAGATATCTCGGGTTCCAAATAACGTAGAGCCTTCATTTTTTTAAGCTGGGGTAACTCGATGAAATCTTATGAACTGACTTATTTTCATTATCATAGAAAATCGGGAAATACCTGAAAATCCACATTTCTCGGAATAAATAATCCAGGTATATGTTTATGCATAATAAAAAACTTTTTTTTTAAATACCCTAAATACGCAATCGACTTTTTTATTTATATAACTCAATGATAAAAATTTATATTTCTGTTCTTGCTCTTTTTTGTGGAGGCTCTTCTTTGCCATCATTTATCATTGCTTGTAGCAAATCGTCATCTTCCTCCGTGTCATTTTCGTCTTCAATTATCACTGCAGCGGAGTTGTCGCATTTTTATCTCGCTCATCGTTTGCAGTTTAAACAAAGAGTTGTGCAATTGAGACCGTGCTTCTTACAGCAGCATCTACTTGTTTTATACCAGTAGTGCAATTACATGTAATTAAAATTAAAGTTTTGTCGGGTATCAAATTAGATGTGTAAATTGGTTCGAAGCCATGGTTATGTTTTCGCCAGCCATATTTGGTTGCGTCCTTCTGATTTCCTAACCATATTTGCAACTGATAATAAACTCGGAGAACGTGTCCACTTATTCACAAACTTCTGTCATTAAAATTAACGAAGTTATTCAATTGTTTTATACGTAAAAAAGGTATCCCTTCTTTAAACGGTTTTTTTTAACAACAATTGTTTTAAAAAATTGATCGTTTTTTCATCTTTGCTTGTAGTTTCAACTTCAAAGAATCTATTTCGCTTTTGCAAATATCTGTAGAATCATCCTCTGGACAAGGACAATTGTTTGAACATTCACTGTCCTGCTTTCACACAGTTATAAAGGCACATAATGGCTTTATCATCAAGGAGTTATACGTCACTTTCTGACTTTCTTGCAAAAGTTATTAACATTTATATAATAGTACAAAAAAGATGGTTTTTCGCCATTATCTCGATAAATTATTTATCGATTTTGACGTATAAAAAACGAAATTAAAGGTCTCTTCAATGCCCACAACTTTCATTTGAACAAGTTTTCTCTAAAATGTAACCGAAAAATTCTACGGACGAAAAAGCGAATTTTCCCACTTTGGATGTTGTTTATAAAAAAACAGGGCTGATCTAGCTGTACTTTTTACGTATTTATTATCTATTGGGTGCGCCCTACGACATGAAACTTTCAGATATCTGCAATAAATTTTTACATGAAATCGTCACAAATTCAATAGGTAGAGTGGAGTACAAACTTTTTTCTCTCTTCAACTTTTCTTTACACTGAATACTTTCAAAGTTATAAGGAAGAAAAGAAAAAAAAAGACGTTTTTCTATTTATTTTTCAACTTTTCCTTAAATAAATAAATGTAGCGGTATTTTTGAGAGGAGCATATCTCAATTATTGTTTTGAGTATTATTCTGAAGGGTTTAGAGCAAAAATTAGCTCGCCTCATCTCACCAGCCAAACAAAAACAAATCAGCCCCTGTTATTTAGACTCTTCGATCATACTCTAGATTTAAACAACAATAGATTTGTTTGAAGGCTGTTTATGGTCGGTGGGGAGACGCTTTTTTGATGTTTGACAGACATCAACATGTTTACTTATCTTGTTTTCCAGTTTAATTGCTTGTCGTGACTTTTTTCGGTGTTTTTAAGTGTTAGAAATTACTATAAATGCGAAGTTTACAATTAATATTAACAAAAAGAGGATTTAAAAATTTTTTTTTATCGGTAAATATTCTTAGTTATTGTTGACACATTGAAAATAGCAATAATAATAATTTAGGCAACCATATATTTATACTTTGTTTTCACAATTGACCGTACCGTGATACTCGTTTAAATAATGCAATTAGAAAAGGATAACATAAAATCGGTATGTCTGTACCACTGATCTCTACTATGGATCCCTACTCTTGTCGGCTGCTAAAGCCAAAAAATGGCAAACCATGGGCGAAAAAATGCGTTTCTGCACATCGGGCGGCAGTCATATTTTTGGATACTGGCCAGATGAGGGCATGCGCATAAGCGACTTCCTGTTATCGATCGGTTGTTTCGTAGTGCCATCCGTAAACAGCACAGTATCGGCTTAACGCTATTTTTGTGTTTATTTAGCTTTGCAAGTTACGTGCGATTTAAACGGATTTATAGTGTTTTAAGTGATTTATTTTATTTGTTCTTGTGTTTTATTTAATATAATGGAATGTATACATATTTTATTTGATTTATTTTCCTTTTTCTCTATAGGGTAAAAAATAGTGTTGCTTTACAACGTTTTTGGAGTTACGTTGTTTTCGTATAACATTAAATTTCCAAAACATGTAGTATGATATATTTCTGGCACTTTCCAAATGATTACCAACAGATAAACTGAATTTTTAAACAGTCAATTCTTAAAAAAAATCAAAATTCGCACCAAACCATAGAATAGTTTATTCTATCATATGAAAAAAGTACATTCATCAATATATCAAGAAATGGTATAATTTGTCTATCTATTACATTACTTACATAAATAAAAACTAACGATTCATTTCAAAATATATTTATTTGGCAATGCAAGTAAGTATAATTATGAATAAAAACATACTTCCTCATAATGAAGTTGGAATATTTTAAAACATACATATATAACTTACAATAATTATAATGTATTATTATTTGGTTATATACATAAAATACTTCAGTACAAGGTTTAAATTGTAGCCATAATCGGCTATTGGCTCTATAATTTCTAAGCTCTGTTTGAATTATTTTTCCAAATTGCCAACGAATTTTTTCCAGTAACTAATTTGCACAATGGCCATATTCTTGCATAACTTCATCTACCTTATATTTAACCGATGTTTCCAACCAGCTCAAATGTTTTTTTTTGTTCTGCAGTCAATCTGATTTATAATTTTGTATGTTTGAAGATTGTGGACATGACGTTAAAAAGCGTCGTTCATTATTAATACTGGTTTTGGAAGTAAATTCAGATTAGTTATGTCCGTACTCATTTTATGAAATTGTCATGAATCATGTTGTCATGGAAATCCTCACTTTCAAATCGTCAAATAAAAAATTCATTAATATGTTAACAGAAGCAAAATATTACGAAATATGTTAGACAAATGTGAATTTCTTTTGTTGGTATATTTTTTTTATTCACCCCCAGCAATGACCTTGTTCACTTATTTTATTTGAAATAACATTTTTATCATTTTGTCGAAAAAACTAATGCGATAAGAAAATATATGCTCCGTTCACCATTACGGCAGAAAAATATTAGTATATAAAATTATTTTCAAATCCTGCATATCCGTTAAAAACCCCATTTCGTATCAATATTTTCTTAAAAAATTTAAAAAAAAAAGACAAGGAAAAGATGGTAATTATTTTTTCATAATTAGAGAATAAATTGCCGAACTTTAAAAATGTTAATTATTCACTCCCACCCCACAACAAGAAAGTTAACGCACACAGACGGAAACAATAGATTAGAGAAATAGTAAGATACATTTTTTTCACAATTTTACTTTCACAGTATAAGAAATTACTAAACTAACTCCCATCGGTACACTGATCGGATTATTCCCTTCTGCTTCAGATATTATTTGTGCCCATATGATATAACTCCCAGAACAAGAAAGTTACATGAGACCGACTTCTTTACTAAAGATTGCAACTTTGATAACTTGCTTCATTTAGACACCATTTATGACTAATTGAACTAACTAAATAGATTTTCGAAGTTCGGTCCTGTCGATGGTCACCTGATCAATTTGTACTGCGCATGCCGACATCTGGTCTAGGATGTTTACATTTTATTGTCGTAAATTTGCCGTTTTTGGGATTAAGCTTTGCGGATCTATAAATATTTTATCTATGGTCTGTACCAAGAAATTAAATATTTACTGTTTATCAACACTTTTTCAAATATAAATAAAAATATTATTACGTTATTCAGCGTTCAAACAACCGGGCCCTAGTTCTGACGTTATGCTACTTCTACAGGGGTATGTTCACGAATATCAAGCAACTGGCAACAGGCATAAGCAAGTATGGTTAACAAATACGCAGCAACACGTTTTTATGACACTAATTGTACGTCGAAAAAACGCGACACAGCACAAGAAAACGTAAGTAATATTTTAATTCAATGTAATTCATTTTTTTTTGTAAAAGCCCATATTGAGAAAATACACGCCACGGTTATTATTCAGTCAGGCTGCCAATGTTTTTATCTTAAACTAATGTTCTATAAAGCTGAAGTCAATTTAACAAATAGGATATTTTATTATACATTTCCAACTTTGTAACGAAGTGCTAAATGAGGAACGCGCTATAAAATAGATAGAACGTCCAGATAATTTAGCATTATTAGCAGTTAACTGGATAGCCAATAAATTTTCAGCATTTTATAAAGGTTATACGTTCAAAGAGATAAAAGGTGATTAACTGTTATTTATTTATTTATTGAAAAACTCTAAAGAATTCTAAATAGGCAGTCACAGTAGATACCGCCATTATTATTTTAAATAGATATAATTGTTTGTATTGCTTTTGCAATGTAATTTCCATACTTGGGTAATTGTTTTTTTAACTTTGATGACTTGCCGCATTTAAATGTTTTTTTAATTTTATAAGTAGAGATATATTAAAAACAAATTTGTCGGGACATTATATCTATTATATTTAATTTTTATTGTTTTCGTATTATATTTTTTTACTTTCCACGGTTGCACAGTTAGTTGTGAAATATTACTCTAATCTTCCTATGAAAGGGGGTGAAAAAATTTATTGCAGATATCTGTAAGTTTAAAGTCGTAGGGGGTACCCAGTAGATGATAAATACGTAAAAAACTACAGCTAGATCAACCCTGATTTTTTATAAACAACATCCAAAGTCGGAAAATTCGATTTTCCGTCCGTAGAATTTTCCGGTTACATTTTAGAGAGAACTTGTTCAAATGAAAGTTATGGGTATTGAAAAGATCTTTAATTTTATTTATTATACGTCGAAATCGATAAATAATTTATCGAGATAATAGCGAAAAACCACCTTTTTTGCACTATTTTATAAATGTTAATAACTTTCGTAAGGAAGGCCGAAAGTAATGTATAACTCCTTGATGATAAGGCCATTATGTGTCTTTATAACTGTGCGAAAGCTGGACCAAATCGGTTTGGTTGTTTATGAATAATCTTAATTGTTTATCCCAGACACTGAATGTTCAAACAATTGTCCTTGCGCAGAGGATGATTCTAGAGATATTTGCAAAAACGGAATGGATTCTTTGAAGTTCACATAACAAGCAAAGATGAAAAAACGATGGATTTTTTAACAAATTGTTGTTAAAAAACCATTTAAAGAAGGGGTACTTTTTTACTTATAAACAACTGGAATAACTTTGTTAATTTTAATGATACAAGTTTGTGAATGTGAAATCCACTGACTTGAAAGCTGGTGAAAAAAACATGAATTTAAGAAAAAAAGTCTTCTACGACCAATAAGCGCTAAGATAGCATTTTTTAAAAATCATATCTCTTTTGTTTATACACATTAAGAGCCAAAATTTTCACCGATTTTAAACGAAGAGCTATATTTTATGATTTAATTGATAAGTATGAAATTCACGCATCGTTAGTAAAGTTATAGCCCTTCGAAGTGAAGGTACTTTTGCAAGTGCGTTGTAACGAGTGGTGGAGGAAGCTCGGCTTTCTCACGGGGTGTTTCTGAAATTCAAACTTCAAATTGGAGTGCGCAACAAAATTGTACGATATCTCGGGTTCCAGGGACCGGAAAATCGATATTTCAATGGATAACACATTTTTTTGTTTAATTTCATTGCAAATATTAAATATAAAACACTGTCACTATATACATATATATATATATATATATATATATATATATATATATATATATATATATATATATATATATATATATATATATCTTCTCGGAATAAATAATCCAGGCATATGTTTATGCATAATACAAAACTTCATTTTTTTTAAATACACTTTAAATTCCCTAAATACACAATCGACTATTTTTATTTATATAACTCAACGATAAAAATTCATATTTCTGTTCTTGCTCTTTTTTGTAGAGCCTCTTCTTCGTCATCATTTATCATTGCTTGTAGCAAATCGTCATCTTTCTCCGTGTCATTTTCGTCTTCAATTATCACTGCAGCGAAGTTGTCGCATTTTTCATCTCCCCCATCGTTGCAGTTTAAACAAAGAGTTGTGCAATTGAGACCGTGCTTTTTGCAGCCGCATCTACGTGTTTTGCACCCAGTAGTGCACTTAGATGTAATTAAAGTTAAAGTTTCGTCGGGTATCAAATTTTCAGATGTGTAAAATGGTTCGAATCCATGGTTATGTTTTCGCCAGCCATATTTAATAATAATAATAATAATAATAATAATAAATTCCTTTATTGCCAACTAAATCAAATCAAATTTGACAAAGCAACGTCACAAAAGCGAAACAAATCTATACTAAAAAAAATATATATATATATAAATAGAAATATACAACAGTTACTAAAATAGTAAATAGGTTTCCTAAAATCTAAATTTAAAATCATAAAAACATTTATTCTGTAAGAACTGAGTTGTGGCTTGCTTGAAGCCTAAACTATTTTCAATAGACCTTATTTTTTGTAGTATTGGCCCTAACAGCCATGTAATAAGGCCCTTTTTCAAAATATGCTGAACTATGGGCTGGCACCCTTAGATCCCCTCTGCCCCTTGTGACAGTTGACATTTCAGTGCTATAGTGATCACTGTTAACAGCAAAGAGGTCATGATGCTTTTTGACAAACATCACCAGGGGCAGAAAATATAATGATGGTGCAGTCATGATATTTAGAGACTTAAAATGAGGTTTACATGATTTTCCAGGGTGCAACCCCAGCATAACTCGGATAACTCTTTTTTGTGTAATAAAAATTTGTTGAGCAGTCGAAGATGATCCCCAAAACATCACACTATAAGATATCAATGACTGCACCTCTGCAAAATAAAACTGTCGCAGCGATTGCAAAGCCAGTGATCCTTCCCTGCAAGTGCACATAGACGGACTCTGAACACTGACGACCCTTTCGGAACGACACCAGACCAGTCTTCTCACAATTCAACACCAATCCCATCCCAGCACACCAATCCCGCATTGCCCCCGCCGCACGCGAGCATCCCCAAGACAGATCCGGAAAACCCGCCCCCGCGAGAATAAATGAGGAATCGTCAGCATATTGGCAAAGCAGGCCACCAGGCATTCCATCCGAGAGAGTATTCACATACAGCAGAAACAACACAGGACCAAGAATCGAACCCTGCGGAACACCCTGGGTCATATAAACTGGTTTAGAAAAATATTTATTATGGTCCTTTGTGATGCACACTACCTGCCTTCTTCCCTCCAAGTAGGACTCCAACAAAGAAGCACATAGTCCTCTTATACCATAGTATGAGAGTTTACGAATCAAGAGTCTATGATTTATTGTGTCAAAGGCTTTTGACAGATCAAAAAAAAAGCCCCGCAACCTTCCTGTTAGTATCAACATTATCTATGATATAAGAAATTGCTCTAAATACGGCAAGTTGAGTAGATCTGTTAGGTCTGAAGCCATACTGGTGGTCTGCTAGAATGTTAAAACTATGTAAATAGTGATGACACGAGTATATATTACTCTCTCAAAGACTTTTGATAAGGAGAATAGAAGAGACACAGGTCTGTAATTTGTCATGTTTAGCTTGTCTCCCTTTTTATGAATGGGTATTATTTTTGCTGCCTTAAGTGCGTCAGGAAAAACATCTGTTTGAAAACATACATTTATAATGTCCGCAATAGGTTCTGCAACAAGGTGGGCTGAGTGTTTGAGAACCTTTGTTGGTATTTCATCGAGCCCCACCGAAAACTTGTTAGGTAGATTCATAATTACCCTAAAGATCTCCGGGGTATCCACAGGATTCAAGAAAATAGTTGGAGCAACTGAATCGGCGAGGATCTCCCCACCCATAGGGATGACAGCAGGGATATCGAACCTATCCACGAATAAATCAGCAATCATCTGTGGGTCATCAACGATACTGTGCTTGTGAAGCACCCTAATATCTTGATAAGTCCGTACTCGATTGGTTTCTTGGGCAAAAATACTCCAGGCAGTTTTAGTTTTATTACTAGAGTTTAAAATTTTATTTTCATTCACGGCCATTCTAAATTCTTTAAGATATTTCCGGTACTCTTTTCTATCTATCTTGTACTGCCGGTACACCTTTTCATCGTTGGTAATTTGTGACCACACATTTGGTTGCGTCCATCTGATTTCCTAACCATATTTGCAATTGATAATAAACTCGGAGAACGTATCCACTTATTCACAAACTTCTGTCATTAAAATTAATAAAGTTATTCCAATTGTTTATAAGTAAAAAAGGTACCCCTTCTTTAAACGGTTTTTTAACAACAATTGTTTTAAAAATCCATCGTTTTTTCATCTTTGCTTGTAGTTTAAACTTCAAAGAATCCATTCCGCTTTTGCAAATATCTGTAGAATCATCCTCTTGGCCAGAATAATCGTTTGAACATTCAATGTATGGGAAAACCAATTAAGATTATTCATAAACTACCAGACCGATTTGGTCCAGCTTTCGTACAGTTATAAAGGTACATAATGACCTTATCATCAAGGGGTTATACATCACTTTCGGCCTTTCTTGCAAAAGTTATTAACATTTATAAAATAGTGCAAAAAAGGTAGTTTTTCGCCATTATCTTGATAAATTATTTATCAATTTCGACGAATAAAAAATGAAATTAAAGGTCTTCTCAATGCCCACAACTTTCATTTGGGCAAGTTTTCTCTAAAATGTAACCGGAAAATTCTACGGACCGAAAATTATATTTCTATAAAAGTTGATTATATTTGTGATATTATTTATTTTTAGGCCTTTTAAGTCCAATTATCCCACTTTCCCCTACAATTTTCTATTATCCTTTACGGTTCTTACTGTCTTCCAACTGGCAGCACTGCAAAGTTTTTCATATTTAATTGTACTTTTTATTTTGACGAGAGCACTGCCTTCTATTTTTTTCAGACTCTGTATACCTAATTAAAGATTAAGTACGGATGTAGAAATTTATAAAGTATTTGAAACAAAGACTATTAAATGTAATTTATTAACCTTTTGCTACCGTTTAAAATATTTTAAGAATTCTAGGCAGGTACTCATAGCTTAGATGTTGTTACTGGCATTATTTCAAATTAATACTTCCAATTATTTTAATGCTGTTGCAATTAATTTTTCACATGTGTGTAATTCGATTTTAATTGGATCATTAACTTCGATGATTTACCACCTTAATTTATCTATGGAATAACGCTATTATTGTAAGAATTCAATAACTTCGTAGTTTCTTGTAATTGAGAAATTCAATAAAACGACAAAAATTTCTTGGTTGCTATGTTATATTACTTATCAGAAAACTTGATTGATTAAAAGACGTATTGAACAGTTAACAATGACCTAATCGGGAAGCTCAGTGAGTATCCGAAATCGCTGGACAGACTTGACTCCACCAAAGGTTTCTATATGGATTTTAACTACCTGATTAGATATATATACCGGGTGTCAACGAATCTATTAGACAAGTCATAATTTCTAGAGTATTATGTGTATCAAAATGAGAATTAGTACAGGTAAATGGTATGTGAAGGGGAGAGTTTTCGCATATTTCTCACTTTCCGGTCACTTCCGGTTTCACCGGAAATGGCCCCGGTTTTGAATTTTTAAATGGAACACCCTGTATATTTTAACATTTTTGGATTTCTGAGATAATTCTGGATCAGAATGTGACATTTTAAAAACTTTTACGTCTATTCATTTTTTTAGAGCCACTTTTAAAATTGCATCTAGGTGGCCATGATCGGACGCAAACTAATCTAAGGGCCTTAGGTGATGTCAAAAAAATACAATCGCAAAGTTTTAGTGACTAGTATGAAAGACAGGAATAAGACAAGTTGACAAAATTACGTTTTCATTTCTAACTATTAATTTTCAAATGGCGACCCCTTTTTGACAACTACTTTTCGAAAAAAACATTCTTTGACGAATCTAACGGTACTAATTTATTTGCGATTGGATTAGACATAAGAACAGAAATTAAATATTATTAATCAAATTACTGGATAATTTATTTACTTATGACAAGTGCGCCATGGACAGCCATGATGCATAATAATTTGCAGCTGTTTTTATCAAGTCGTCTTTGGAAAACAAAGCACTCACTTAAGTAGATAATGACAATGACATACGCTCTAAGAACAGACGTAAAAGTAAATTTAAACTAAACTTAACGAAAATTAAGAAATTTTTACGTCTGTTCTTAGAGCGTATGTCACTGTCATTATCTACTTAAGTGAGTGCTTTGTTTTCCAAAGAAGACTTGATAAAAACAGTTGCAAATTATTATGCATCATGGCTGTCCATGGCGTACTTGTCATAAGTAAATAAATTATCCAGTATTTTACTTAATAATATTTAATTTCTGTTCTTATGTCTAATCCAATCGCAAATAAATTAGTACCGTTAGATTCGTTAAAGAATGCTTTTTTCGAAAAGTAGTTGTCAAAAAGGGGTCGCCATTTGAAAATTAATAGTTAGAAATGAAAACGTAATTTTGTCAACTTGTCTTATTCCTGTCTTTCATACTAGTAACTAAAACTTTGCGATTGTATTTTTTTGACATCACCTAAGGCTGTTAGATTAGTTTGCGTCCGATCATGGCCACCTAGATGCAATTTTAAAAGTGGCTCTAAAAAAACGAAGTAGACGTAAAAAGTTTTTAAAATGTCATATTCTGATCTAGAATTATCTCAGAAATCCAAAAATGTTAAAATATACAAGGTATTCCATTTAAAAATTCAAAACCGGAGCCATTTCCGGTGAAACCGGAAGTGGCCAGAAAGTGGAAAATATGCGAAAACTCTCCCCTTCATATACCATTTACCTGTACCAATTCTCATTTTAATACACATAATACTCTAGAAATTATGACTTGTCTAATAGATTCGTTGACACCCGGTATATATATATATATATATATATATATATATATATATATATATATATATATATATATATATATATTGCGATAATTTGCCGTTTATTCGCGACTGCGTAACGTGCCCGTTAAGAAAATTAACTAAATTATTTATTTATTAGTTTAGTAAACTTCTTTCCTTCCTTTAAAATTGTTTTTCAATCTCCAGAAATTCCCTATCCACGTTTTATGTTTCTTCCCTTTCCCAAAATTTTAATGAATGAGACCGGCGATGTTAACTCTACCACAGATTAATCTGCACTGTCTTCTTTTATTTATAATAACAAATGAAAATTCTGAGGTTATGTTACTGAAAAAGACTAGCGATTTCTACTCTACAACCAATCAATATACACTCCCTCTTTTATCTTTCAAAATAACAAATGAAAAGATTAACGATGTCTACTGTACAACTGATGGACCTGCGCTCTCCTTAAAAAAAGAATTTTAGCTCTTATAGTTAACGGTGACGTAGTATAAATTTTTGTTTTAATTTTTTTTCTGATTGGTCGGCTATCTGACGTAAACTGGTAACTAGATGGAATTTTAAGGTTTGAAATACTATACCCATATTGAGGGAAAATGCCTATTGCTGCTCTACAATCACGTATCACATATTCAAGCCCTTGATTACTGCAAAAATAATCGAATTGTGCTGCTGTGGTTTCCTCTCCATTGCACCCATAAACTGTAGTCCCTGAATAGAGCGTTTTTGGACCATTTAAGAAAATCATCAGCAGTGCCACAAATAACTGGATGCGAAACCACCCTGGTCAAACAATGGCCATACATTGTGTTCTTGGGATTGTCAGAGAAGCATTTCTCTTAGCGGTTACTGATCGAAATGCAATTGCTGGTTTTGCCTGCACTGGCATTAGTCCATATAATAGGATCATCTTTTCCGAGGTTGATTTCGCACCGTCTTCTATAACGGATCGTTCCTTGCCTGTTCATAACGGAACAACCTCTGAAGGGAATTGGGTGATTGGAATAAGTAATATTTCACGACTGTCTAATGTAACGGATCGTCCCTCGCCAGATAATAATGAAATGCAACGAACAGCCTTTGAAAATAATATTTCAAGACCAGACTTAACAGAGCAAATTGATTTTCGTTATAAGACCTTTTCCTAAAGCTGCTCCATGATCCGAAAGAAAGAGAAGTGATAAAAAAGGTAAACTTGCGATACTTACTAATACTCCAGAGAAAAATGCAATTGAAGAAGAATACAACCAAAGAAATAAAGCCAAAAAAACTAATAATACAAACCATTACAGAGAAACGCAAGAAAAAAATATCCTCTGCAAAAGGAAAAGTCCAGGGTAAAAAAAAAAACAAAGAATCAACACAAAGAAAAGGAAAATCTGTCAAGTCGAAATTCCACTGATGAAGATGATTGCTTTTGCCTCGTTTGTTTAGAGTTATCCAGCAACAGTTGGCCAAATGAGAAGTGGTTACAGTGTCTCTATTGTAAAAAATAGTCTCACGCTGTGCGTACTAAAGATGATTCATATTATATTTGCCATAATTGCGAATCTTCATAAAATTATTTTATTGATTTTATTAAAGTGAATTTATAAATGCTTCATTACCAAGAAGTACATTATTACATCTTCTTTTATTACATTTTTAAAAGAAAATATTTCATGTTTTGTTGATTTGTAGTTTGGTAATTTCCCAATAAATAATTTGATATGGTTTTGTGTTTCTTTCTGATAGTTTTTATTATATTTCCTATGACCTTGAGTGTGTTACTTTGCTCCCGTACCCTGTTACTTTCGTCCTGACCCTGGGGTCGAGAGTAACAAACATCAATATTTTTTTGCAGTCTTGTAATTGTTAGAAAACTAAATATATTGACTAGAATTGTAATGTACATTTAAAGAGTATAAATGAAAGTTTTATATGGCTATATTCATTATATCTAAAATGTTATTAACAACCAGAAATCAATGCAAAATTAGGAAGTGTTACTTTTGTTCCCGGTCTCCCTTAATCTAGTTTCTAGTTAGTTTGGACGGAACATCACTTTTTACGCAAATATCAGTCAAAAAGGCTCTTTCTGTAATAGAAAACAAATACAATCTGCCAAAATATATCGTAGAATTAGCTAAACACTTCCTGAATAACATTTATTTTACTTATAAAGGCTAGCGATATAAACAAGTCGAGAGAGCCCTTAGGGATTGCTGCTGTCTCCTGCACTCGCTAATTTATTTATGGAAGACTTCGAATCAAAAGCTTTGGAGACCTCCTCACAACTGTGGTAACATTACGTAAATGACACATTCGTTATCTGGCAACATGGAGAAGAAAATCTCAAAAATTTCCTAAATCACATAAACAGTATACACACAAAAATCAAAATCACCATGGAAATAGAACAGGAAAGAAAGCTACATTTTTTAGATATCCTATTGAAAAGAAAAGAGGATGGTTTACCATCACACACTGTCTACAGAAAATCCACTCACACTAACAGATACCTCAACGCCGATTCACATCACCACCCACCATTTTTCGTAATGAAATCACTGGCGTTTTATTCTCAGTCCCTTACAGATCAAGAAAATTACCACAGAGAAATGAATTTGCTGGAAGACGCCCTAACAAGAAACATAATATTGAAACCATTTTCACTACAGACCGTAAAGTAAAGGATCTCCTACCAACACCTAAAGAAAAAATCCCTCTAGAAAACCAAAGAGTGTACGATATTCCATGCGGAAAATGCAGTTCATCTTACGTAGGCCAAACCAATCGTAAAATAAGCGCCAGAAGAGATGAACATATAAACTCTGTCAAGTAAAAAACAATTTCTTTTACACCGGCCCAACACTTATTAAACACAGGACATAAGATAAACGTTTCAGAAACAATAATGCTATCAACATGTGAAAACTTGTCCACAAGAGTTATAAGGGAAGCCATTGAAATTGCAAAGAGATAGAACAATTTAAATAGCAGAGATGATAGCCAGCGATTGCCTAATACTTGGAAAAACCTGCTTACGTAGTAGGTAGTAAAAAACGGATCACAACTCGACAACACGACTCCAAACATTGTACCTTCAATGATATATTTTTATTTGTTTTTTTTCTTATTTTTATAGTCTGTTAAAAAAAATAATTAAAACGTAACAGTGTTGGTGTGATCTCTATATTTTACATTTTTTTATATATTTGACGTTTCGGTTATTTATTTTACCATCTTCATTACAGGCGTATAAAGCGCTATGTTATTTTGACTATAGGGGGCGAAGAAAAGATAATTACGTCGATGAAGGAGAGCTTGTTTGAATGAGGCTGGTGTAAATGCGGCTCAAAAATATTAACTATTCGATCCTGTTAATAAGAATCAAAAATTGAATATCCTCTTAAACATATAATTAAATGTATACGTTTTTTTTGTGCATTGTGAAATATAAAAAATATATAAAAAATATGTATCCTCAGTACCGAAATAGACGATGTAAAGTTAATAAATTAACCAAATGTCAGGCTGTGTGTACCAGTAAAATTAAATATATATTTTTTTAATTTAAATACTGTTTTATAGTGTTTTATTTGTTCTTTAAAATTGTAGATATTTTCTTGTGTGAATATTTTAATTATATAAAAATATTTTTAGGAAGGAAAATAAACCAAAAATTTTGAAAATGCCTTAAATAAAGGTCAATTATTTGCATTTTTTGTTAAATAAAGAACCTAAACCCAAGAAAAGACAAAATAAACAAAAAAGGATATAATCTATGGTTCAAGAATCAAGAAATTATATATATATATATATATATACATATATATATATATATATATATATATATATATATATATATATATATATATATGTAGCGTCAGTTCGCTCGTAGACGCGGTACAGTGAACTTTGAAAATGGTAAATGAGATTTCACCGAAACGTCAGCTATCTGATAGTCCTGAGAGGGACTCAGCACATACACGGGATGCCCGAAAACCTTCAGTTACATATATATATATATATATATATATATATATATATATATATATATATATATATATATATATATATTGAAAAGAGACTAAATCGATGTGTGAATGAAAAAAAACAAGCATTTTTTAAATAATGAATTTGTTTCAGACTTTGAAATACGAATGTCTAAGCTTTTGTTCGTTGGTCTTATAAAACTAATAATGATAAAAAATAACAATGTATGCAAATGTCCTTTACTCGAATAGAAAGGTCAAATGCAGAAATGAAAAAGAAAACAGTAATAAATTCGTCGTTTACATAGACCTACTAAAGAAAATATTAGTCAATAATTAGCACCAGTGGTCGTAACAGGCATAATTTGATAATACTGGCGACTACGCCATTTTATCTATCTGCTAATTTGTAACTTTATTCTTGTTACATTAGATAAATTAGCGTGTCTCCATGTTTAATATTTCTCAAAATCAAATGATCATTTATTTATTCATCATTTAAGATGCGTTCAGTGTGGTATTTTTCCCAAAGTTCAAAAAATTTCGTTTATTTTAATTTTCAAAAATAGAAGTTGTTACATTTATTTCCTTTGTTTGTGCCTTCAATGACACAAGCGAAGCAGAAGACTTAATGGGAGTAACCATAATAAAATTTGTCGATGTTAACAACCGTATTGAGTGCAAATAAAAAAAATTTTGGTAGACGAAGATGAGCTTTGTTCTCAACATTTTGATAGGAATGAGTTTGATATTAGTGTAAAATCAAGGTGTACAAAAAATTAAGTCATAATTGTTGTTGGGCTGATGGGGGTACATTTCCTAAGTAATTTTTTAGGTTACGTACGCAAAAAAAATTTTTTTTTTTTTGGCTTCTTTGAGGTTATACGCAGAATGTACAAAATCTTATTGTTTTTTTTTCTAGTTTCATCATTTAATACTACCCTTTCCCTTCAAAATAAGCTATTTATAGGTCACTTACAATTTTTTCTCACAAAGTTATGCCCATTTTAAGTACCAGGTCTTTAGAGACAAAATCATTTTTTGTAAATTTTGATGCACCGTTCTTAATTAGCCATCTTGAAAATAAAATGTTCAATTTTTTGACTTCATATTCATACTCAGTGATTCCCAATTCCTCTAAGTACAGATTTTCAAGAGAAATATATACAGTAGAAAAATGACTGCTTTAAAGGATTAATATGAATACTCATGACGATAACTTAAAATGCCCATACTTAATGAAAAGGAGGTGGCAAGAAATAGAGAGGTTCATCTGCTTTTTGTTGACCTCACAAAAGCATATGATACGGTGACAATCCAAAAATTATGGCACGTGATGGAGAAGTCTCCAATTAACAATACAGCGATCCAAGTCATCAAACAGCTATACGACCAAGCGTTCTCCAGAATTAAGATCGGCAATAACTTATCAGAAAGCTTTCATGTGACCAAAGGCCTTCGCCAGGGATGTTGTATATCACCAACTCTCTTTAAAATCTACCTCAATGAAGCAGTAGAATGGGAATAGAATTAAATAATGATACCCATTTATATACGCTTCATTTTGCAGATGACCAAGTGGTAGTGACCCAAGATAAAGAAGACCCCGAATTTATGACGAGAAAACTATTTAAAGAATACGCAGAGTGGGGATTAACTGTCAACTGCAGTAAAAGTAAATATATGTGTATCGGTGGAGAAGAAACAGGTTTGGAAGTGGATGACAATATCATAGTAAAATCTTGTACTGATTATACCTACCTTGGAACAAAGATCAGTCAAAGTGGATGAACTGAAGAAGAAATATTGGAACGAATAATTAAAAGGAAAAAAGCTATCGGATGTCTAAACTCAGTATTATGGTCAACAAACTTCTCCAAAGAATGAAAACATCTTTTATACAATGCAATATTTAAAAGCGTTGTATTGTATGGATGTGAAACATGGCAGATAAATAAAACTTTAGAACGTAAACTACTGGCTCTTGAAATGGACTTTTGGCGAAGACCTGCCGGAAAGTCAAGGATCGAACGGATAACCAACGAAAGAATTAGAGAGATTATGGGCGTAAAGAAAACTATTCTCGATGAAATCGAACAACGTCAGCTGGTATGGTATGGACATGTGGAGAGAATGACGCACGAACGTCTACCAAAGCAAATCCTAAAATGGACACCAAATAAAAAAATAAAAAGGGGAAGACCAAAAGTTACCTGGATTAAGGGCACCAACCGAGCCATATCCGAAAGAAACTTACTTCCAGGGGATTGGGAAGACTGAAAACAATGGAGAGTGGGAACCGGAAGGCGTAGAACGCTATGAAACTATATATATATATATATATATATATATATATATATATATATATATATATATATATATATATATATATAAAATGCCCGTAACTTTGTAAGATAATATCGTAGATTACCGCTGAATAGCTTATTTTGAAGGGTAACATTTAATGTTGAAACTTGCAAAAAAGAACAAAAAATTTTGTGCATCTTGTACAAAACCTCAAAAATAGCCAAAAAAACATCTTCGAGTACATAACCACAAATATTTCAAAATGGATCAATTCTGACCTCAGGATTCGGATTCTTCGTAGCAATTTGCTTCGAAAATGACCCCCCCATTGCCAAACAACAGAATCCTTTGGATATATGTTATTGAAAACAAATACGGTTCAACAAAAATTATTTAATAATAATAAAATACAACGAGAAGATCGCCAAATACAGAGATCTGGAGGTGCAAATCCGAAGACAATGGGCAATGAACAGCGTCCAAACGATTCCCATAATACTCTCAACAACTGGAGTGATACCGAAGAACCTCCTGCAGAACATCAAGGGACTGGGTCTTAGTGAGCATCTGTATAAACCGATGCAGAAAGCAACTCTCCTAGCAACCGCGCGAACAGTCCGAAAGTTCATGGGAAATACAGCAGACCACGTCACCTAGGACCCGATAACATGGAAAGGGTTCCCACAGAGCTTCATACTTCTGGTACCTTTGTGTGCCTGGTATGAGTGAATAATCCCTGGAGGGAGTGCGAAGCCGTCTGGCTTGTAAATCATTCATAATAATAATAATAATGTCTTTATTTCTGGCTTCAATTGAGTTAACAAAACATCATAATTAATTAATATACAGGATAATATAGAGACACAAAAGGCCGCAGTCCAGATGTGGATAACATCTAAGTGATATCCACCCTGATCAACTCAACCCAGGCTTAAAATAAATAAGACCTAAATAATAATTAAACACAGAAGAGAAAAGAAACAATACTTATACACCCAAGTTAGATTGCACTGATACAAATTCGGGATTTTTTTCATCAACATTCAAAAGAAAAAGAGGAAACTACAATTTTCTTTTTTGTTTATCAAATGCGTGTTGGAAGACAACATATCTAAATTTTATAGGAGTGAGAGTTTTGAAGAAATCTGGAAGAGAATTATATAGTTTAGCGATATTGTAGGTCAAAGTGCGTTCAAATAGAGAAGATTTATGCAGGGGCAGTAAATCAATATAATTAATTCAAAAAAATATATTGCTGCATATTTGAAATACTTGTTTGGACTATTTCATTACGTCATCAAATGTGATGACTTTACCATTGTCAGAAAATTGCCTTTTAAGTTTTCATTTCTAAGTTTTTCACTATGTCGACAGAGAGCTAAAGAATTCTTAGCTAAAACTAAATTGATGCGAAAGAGTCTTTCAAAAACCAGTTTCCAAAAAGAATCTTCATATCTTACTTCATTGCTTGAAGCTAATCCATTAAAAAACTATGAAGTTTATTAGCGGTTTAACTTTTTAAAAAACGTATATGCGCTTTAAAGCAGCTAAGTGTAGAAATACGTGCAACATATACAAATTTATCATTGATAACTAGCAATATTTACTGATGTATTTGACTATTAAGCATGAACTATACACTCAATACGAATTATGTTCCATTCAGTTTAAGACGAATATTATTAAAATTGTTTTAGGCCTATGCAGACCCTTAGATTTTTTGTCGCATAAAAAACTCGTGGCACCAAGAAAAAAATATTTTCACTTGTGTTTGAGATATACAAATGATTAATCTTAATGTATTCCAAAAAATACATTATCCATTCTCGAATCTATGTATTTTTCAAATTATTACATGCAAATGATGTACTTTTCCTACAAACATATTCAATTTCCTGTAATTCTATAATTTTATATAATCTTTTTATCACATAATGATTGATATTTTATTTTACTCATTATCGCATTTTTATTGTTTGTTTTTATATTTATCATCTTTTCTTTTGGTCTCTCTTGTTATATTCTTTATGGTTAGGATAGTACGGGTTGTGATTATGCTGCAAAGTGACGCAATATGGGCAAGTAGAAGTATTTTAAGTTTGGGGTTATCCAAAACCAAAAATCTCATTTTGGTCTACATTTCTGGAAGTTATGAAATTCTGGCTCGTGATTATGCAGCATAGCGATGAAATATGACCACGTACGAGTACTGGAAACTAGAAGTTGATTAAATCCTCTTTAGAAAAGATAATTTTTTCCTTTTTCCAGGGAATAAAACGATTTCTTTTGTAGCTAAATAATCAAGAAACATGGCAAAAATCAATGTTTATAAGTATTATTTAACATTATTGGAAAATTTAATTACATTTATAATTATAGAGTTTGGATAGAATCAAATTTTAATCTTTTAAATTCTAACCGATGCACTAACGAGCATTTGGCCTCAAAAACCTGACAAAAAGGAGAAATGCAAACTCTACAAGTAATCATCGAAATAATTTTTTTTGTTTACCTGAGTAACCGTACTATCATAAAAATATGAAAAAGTGGCCCCTCCACGCAGCTGCGCTCCGCACAGTTAATTGCAATCTAAGCTTCGTTCAATACGCACGCATTCGTTCTTGATAGATTTTTTTTAGACTTGTGTTTGATGTTTGGTATTTTGTAAAGTGAATATTAAAAAAAAATTTTTGTGATGGAATCTGAAGAACAAGGTATGTATTTAATTTAAATATATATTATTTAAAAATATAATGACTGTTTAGTTTTCTTATGGACCTAAAACAATGTGCAAGAAAATTTTCTATTATTTTGTTTTTCTTTTAACTAATTAGTGTTTTTGAAAATGTTCCGAGCTAGGTCGGGCAACAATTCTTTTTTTATAATAAACTATAGACATTAGCCATATCATAACAGTCAAAACATTTTCCACATGTTTCCACCGCTTAAAAAAACCGCTTTGAGTTCCACGGTTTTTTTTTTGCAATAATTTTGGTTATTTTTTACTTACATATATATTTTTTTCCTATAGGTACAAATTTGACATCAAATGTTATTGAGGTATATCGGAAAATGCTATACATGCTTTTTAAACAAAGCACATCCTGAACACTTGAAGATAAGGTATCATTTATGGGACATAAGCTCCGCGAAATGATGAAATGTCCCCAAAACGAGTACCATACCTTAAATCACGATTTAAAACATTTTAATAGTGATTTGAAGAAAAGATGGATATCATCTAACTATATTGAAGAAAGATTTTTGGAAAAAAACGAGAAATGGCTTAATACATCAATGCCAGTACATAACTGGGCCACGATTTCTACGGGGCGCCCAAGGAAGCATTTCCAAGAATTACATGATCGTAGTAAACGACGAAATACAAAAGAACTCTGCGAACAGGTACCTGTTGAGGAGCTTACCTATGCAGCCAGCATACGTCAACGAATGTCTGGAAATGCCGTGGCCTCTAAACTTATAATAGATGCAACTTCAACACCAACAACAAGAGCCAAACTTTACAGGAAGGTAATAAATACTGCTCAGAAACCGAAAGTAAAAAATTACACACCTGAGGAAGCTTTGCAAATCTTTGTTGCAGGTGACTTTACAAGGAGGCAGTGGGAGTTGTTACACGATTCCAATAAGGGTATATTTCCTTGTTATACTCTAATTAGAGAAGAAAAGAACCTCTGCTGTCCAAAACCAGAGTCAATCCGAGTGACGGAGATGAGTGTTGCAGTTGTGCTTCAGGACCTACTTGATCATACAATAAAGAGACTTTGTTTTTATCTTGAGATGGATTTTTTATGGGAAAACATACAATTAGTCAACATATAAAACGATACCCATTACATTTTTTTATTATTACTCCCCTTCCCCTCCCCATCGTAATCAGCCCCCCTTCACCCGATTAGTAAAATAATGCCAGAAATCAACTTAGCGCCCTCAAAAACCCCCGAATACTGATTTTGACACGTCTAGAGTCAAAAACAACGACGTTATTAATTTTGCCCGGTTTTTGAGGACAAATGCTCATTAGTGCGATAGTCAGATCGAATCAGATTACCGATTTTATTCTATATTTTCTTGCATTTTTGACGTAGAAGGACGAGCCGGGCGTGAATCATCTTCAACGTGTTCTCGGCCATCTTGAAAATGCTTAAACCAATCAAAAACTCGCTCACGCGTTGCCATATATTTCTTTTAATACAAGATAAAATTTTGGCAGAATTTTTTCCAAGTTTCATGTGAAATATCACTATAATTGTTTGCTTTATTATAATACCTATAATTTTTTGGGCAAAACAAAAGAACGGCTCTTATAGAATCGAAGGCCATTATCAAACCGATTTATCTACAAATAATGAAGATACCACATTCGAAAGAGAAGGCTTCATGCTACACAGCTGTAGGTCCGTCGCTTTTGGCGCATGCGTACTTTTCTGTAGAAGCGTCAGTTACGTAATTTTAAAACCACATCTCGTAGCGTCAACGTCAAAAATTCTGTAAAGAAGTAGGGGAGGTTGTCGGCAACGGAAATATATTAGGCCAGGAAACGGAGTGCTAAAAAACTCTAATACTACCTGCGATCTGATTGCAGAAATGGGTAGGGAAAGGTAGTAGAAATGACGTCTCATCTCGTATCTCAACAAATTTTGGTTGGAACATTGTTTTTTTTTAACAAATAGGTCGAAAAATAATTTTTCCCCGGTTGTATGGATTTTACGGAAAATCTAAGGGATTTAGAGAAAAATATTCTAGAGACGAATTGTACGTTTTGAAAATATATTCATAATGAGTTTTTGTTTGTCCAAATCGGTCTGTAAACAAAAAAATTATTGCAAATTAAACATTAAAAATCGCTTATTTTTCAATTGTTAATAACTTTCTTAATATTTATTGAATTATTTTCAACTTTTACCAGAATGTGAGTTTTAAAATGCTTAAAAAGTCTGCGGAAGTTGGGCGCTTTAGGTCCAATAGTTTTTGGAAAATTGCAATTGTTTATTAGAAAAACGAAAAAAGTGTCTATTTTTGATTGGCGGTACCGTCGTCTAGGAAACTGCTACAGAGTTCTGTCAGTGCTCATTCTCTTCATAAAGACCTGCACCATCATGTAGTAAAAAAATATACGTTATTTAACGATAATTATGATTTAATGGATTATTGTATAACTTTAAATACAACCTTATTTTATAACAATAATACATTATTCAACAAATGTTATTTCAATACAATAATAAGAAAATTCAAATTTTAGCACGACATTATTATTTCTAATTCATACATATGTAATAAAAGCAAAAAATGCGAAATCTTGAAAAATATAATTTTTGGGGGGGGGTAGGAGGGGGCTAAATATAATTGTTCATACAAGCAAATATATATATAATAAGGTATGTAATTGTATGTAAAACATGTAAAAGGAGTAAAAAAAAATTTAAATGTAAAAAATGCAATTATTGAGGGGGGGGGGGGATGGTCCGAGAAGGTTGAACATGTGCCGAATATTATTTTTTCGATGAACTACCCCAAAAAAATCAAAGAATGAAAACTCTACGTTATTTAGAAGCGGAGATATTGCTAATTTTTCGAGCACGCGCCGATTTGAAGACGCGCTCTCAGTTTGTACTCGGTGAGATTCGGTTACCCCCTCCAATTTACCTTATCTGGCGTCCTGCACGTACCCTCAGTTTAGCGATCTCCTGAAGGGTTGATTGTGTATAAATTAACCTCAATTGGATGATTTCATATACTTTAGGCTCTTATTAATGAACTGTAAAAAATTCAGCTCCTAATATAAATAAACAACCGCTCTGTGATTTTTTGAAAAAAAATTGCTAACTCGGCTCCTATTGGTGGTAAAGACTTTATTTCAAAATTTGTGTTTTTTTATCAGTTTTCCAATGATATGCTTCATTAATAAATCGGATAAAAAAATGTGGTTGTTAATTACTCTATTTATAAGCGAAAAACTACCCATATCTTCATAACAATTTTGCATCAACAAAATATGAAAAATATCCACTTTTTTTACTACATGATAGCTTAAGTCTTTATGAAGAGAATGAGCACTGACAAAACTCTGTAGCAGTTTTCTAGACGACGGTACAGCCAATCAAAAATAGTCACTTTTTTCGTTTTTCTAATAAACAATTGCAAATTTTACAAAAACTATTGAACCAACAGTGCCTAACTTCCGCACACTTTTTAAGCACTTTAAAACTCACATTCTAGTAAAAGTTGAAAACAATTTAATAAATATTAAGAAAGTTAACATCTATATTACAATCAAGTAGCCTCTATCCAAATTGAAAACAGTCGTACTCAAAACCTACCCATCAAACGTGGAGTAAGACAGGGTTGCGTTCTGTCACCCTGTCTCTTTAATGTATACTCTGAAGAAATCTTTAGGGAGGCTTTGGATGACAGACAAGAAGGAGTAAGACTAGGCGGAGAAGTAATCAACAATATTAGATTTGCTGATGATACGGCCATTCTTGCGGAAAGCATCGAGGATCTCCAAACATTAGTAAACCTAGTCAATGAAGCGAGCTGCCGAAGAGTCCTTAAAATCAACATCTCAAAAACAAAGTGGATGGCCGTTGGAAAGGTTACCGTAGATGAATGTCAACTTTGGCTCGATGGGAAGAGGATAGAGCATGTAAACCATTTCAAATACCTTGGCAGTTAGTTGAATGCAAATAGGGACTCAGATGAAGAGATAATAGCTAGGATAGAAATATCGCGGAAGGCCTTTATGACATGGAAACCAGTTCTATGCAACAGGAACCTATCAATGCATATTCGTAAAAGGGTTCTGAAATGCTATGTATGGTCTATTCTATTATACGGTTGCGAGACATGGACACTAAAAACCACAACGCTAAACAAACTGGAAGCATTCGAATTGTGGTGCTACCGTCGAATCCTAAGGATATCATGGGTTTCGCACACTTCCAACGAGGATGTTCTCAGAATGATGGATACAGATCGACTGCTCTTGAACATTATAAAGAAGCGGAAAACAGAATACTTCGGTCACATAATTAGAGGACCTAAATACCAGCTACTTCGCCTTATAATACAAGGAAAAGTGGAAGGAAAAAGATGGATAGGCCGAAAGAAGCTTTCATGGCTGCGTAACATCAGGCAGTGGCGTGATTGCACGGTAGAAGAACTATTTCGCGCAGCAGCCGATAGAGAAAGATTTCAGGAAATTGTAAACATGATGACCACCAACGTCTGAATACAGGCATGGCACCTAAAGAAGAAGAAGAAGAAGAAGAAGAAGAAGAAGAAAGTTATTAACAAGTGAAAAATAAGCCATTTTTAATGTTTAATTTGCAATAACTTTTTTGTTTACAGACCGGTTTGGAAAAAACTAAACTCATTTTTAAGATATTTTTAAAAAGGTACAATTCATCTCTGGAACATTTTTCTCTAAATCTCTTAGATTTTCCGTAAAATCTAAAAAACCGGGGAAAAATCATTTTTCGACTTATTTGTTAAAAAGAAGTTCCAACCAAAATTTGTTGAGACTCGAAAGGAGACGTCATTTCTACTACCTTTCCCTACCTATTTCCGCAATCAGATCGCAGGCAGTATTTGAGTCATATTTACCTCCCAAAAATCGTTTCGTTTCCTGACCTATATGCTACTCTACCTTTAATTACAGTTTATACTGTGTGACCCAATCTTAAATTAAATTAAAATAAGTAAATAAATAAATCAAAATGAATAAATACGAATTACAAATGATTTTTCAGTACTCAAAGTATAAATCCTCGTTAAAAAAGCACATCGAATCCCTGTCTCTCAGGACTATATTGTTTAGCTTCGGTCCAGTCCGTGTATCCAATATTCTTAATATGTGTTTTGTTTTGGTGGATACATCAAAGGCTGGCGATGTGCGGAACTAATGATTGTAAAATTGGCGCGATTTTTTACCAAACCGTTAAATTATTGCATTAGTAAATTATGTCCTTAAATTAAGCTATTAAACGTGATACCCATGAAATTACTGTTGATTTTTTGGTTTTTTGTGGGGACTTTTACAGCTACGAAGAAACATTTTATAGCGTCTCGCTAAAAAGGGGTTTAAAGTAATTACTATAAAACACTGTCGTATCTACCAGGTGACAATAGGTAGTTATTGACCGCAAAACTTTTATAAAAATGCTTTATTTCTGGTCTTATAATACCACTTTACAGCCAATTTGCGACTGTAATGTAAAATGCAGTCTTTGCTTAATTTTTAGTCTCTAAATGCGAAAATGATGGTAAAAACTTCCTAACACGCAAGATTTTTAAGTTATGATTTTTTTCAGAAAAAAGTAACATATTTGAGTGTTGAAAAGGCCATTTTTCGTAAATCTTGCTTCATCAATACAAATTATATTGTCCGAAAATCCAGGGTCGTCTTGCATCATCGTTAATATAGGGTAAAAGTGGGAGAGAGGCCATACGTTGTGTAAAAATTAAGTAAAAAATAAAAAATGCAATATATATCAACCCTTTATTTTTTATTTTAAAAGTACACTAATATTATTTATTAAAATTACAATTTACGAGATTTAGACTTATATCAAAAGAAAATAAAAAATAAAAATTATAAGTTGCCATCTCCCCCATAACGTGTGGGAGAGACGCCATATAGTGTGGGAGGGATGCCATATATATTATTATTTTTTTTTGGTTCTTTTTGCGGATCATTTCCCTACCACAATTATTGCAATGCGGAGCGTACATTGTACATGACTCATGCAGCCTTTTTTGGCATAAGGAACATTTAATCCAGTCAGTCTTTTGTTTTTGTTAAATAATAATTTTCCCAACATTTCGCGCACACATTGTTATCATCTTCGATTGGGGTGGATGCTAAGACAGAAGATGAAGACTTTAATTCTGCACTAGCTAATTTGCGTTTTTTAGCTGCTCCTTTAATTAAATTGACACTGGAAGTCTTCTTACAAATGTTCTCAGGGGAAGTCAAAACACAAGCAACTTGTTTTCGCTTCACTGTCAAGCTAGGTAGTTTTGGGATTGGATTAGACTCCTCAAGAATCTTTGTAGGAGTTTCTTTACTAGTGGACGTTTGTCTGGAAGTTGATGGTTTTTGTGGAGACAGAGCTGCAGTAGCAGCATTTTCAAGAGGATTGGCAGGAGTAGCTACTTCAATTAAATCAGATATACCAAAGAAATGATCTGGAATAGTATTAGGATTGAGTGGAAATATTCCACAAGCTTTAAAACCTGATATGGCATTTCCCACGGTTGCAGCTTTTCCTCATGCTTACCCTATTAATAACCCAACCTGTAGTAGTGTTATAGTTCTATTCTTATTTCTCAACATCCATACATTTGATTCTTGATTATAATATAAAAGGTTTTCAGAGGTTTGAAAAAATGCGATCAAGGGGTTGAAGGGCTTGTGTAGTGTGACTCAGCAAGCATATAATTATGACATCATTTTCATTTGCTAGGTCTAACAGATGTAATGAATTGGAATGTGAGGTGTGGCCATCTCAAATCAAAATTGTTTTACCTGTCTTTGGTTTTTTAGGTAGAAAATATTCCTTAAACCAACGCAAAAATAATTCATATATAATATAAGATGACTTTTTATTCATATAGATATCAGACCCATTTGGCAAGCCATCAGAAAATTCTGACTTTTAACTGACTCTTTTCATTATTAACACTGGAGGTAGAAAACGGCCTTCAGCACTGCAACATGCAACCAGAGAAGTTATTTCTCTTTTTTCACGAGGTGTGAACATGAACGTCCTTTGCTCCTTTGGCTGTTAATACTTTTCCAGGTTTATTTATTAGTTGAATTCCACTCTCGTCAACATTAAAAATATTTTCAGGTCTATTAGTTAAATCGTGCTTTACCATTTCTTCTTCAAGCAGTTTAAAAAATGCACCTACTTCTTCTCGGTTCATTCCCTGGGCTCTTGAAACAGATAAACCTTCTGCTTGACGTACTGAGACATCATTGTTTCTTTCTAGAAAAGAAGAGAGCCAATGTTGACTTGCCTTCTCTTTTTCTTTAGAAAATTTATGTTTAATTCCAAGCTTTTCGGCAAATTGTTAGGCAAGAAACCAAATAGTAGACCTATCAGGTGCAAAACCAGCGTTAGCTTGGTGCTTAATATAAGAAGCCAATCGTTTTTCGTTCTCTGTCCCAAGTGATGCTGGAACAATAGTTAATATAATTACTTACTACATATATCATTACATATAAAAACAATAAGTTCTTACATTAATAACAAGAGTTTGATAAATACCTGACGGACCTAGTCCAGACTTTTTAGTATCACCAGTCATGAGACGCCTACTCAAGGTACGAATCGGTATTCCATCAAGTTTTTGAGCTTCATTTTTCGATATTTCTCCTTGTTTTACTTTTTCAATAGCCAGAATTAAGTTCTCTTCACTCCACTGTCCCCTGACTACCGTATTCTTCCTCACGTATTTTCTCGGCATTCTAAAAACAATAAAAATAATAAAAAAAATACTCCTTCATTTTGCAAAGGTTGGCATCTCTCCTCATTTTGTGGGAAAAATGCCATATAGGTATAAATTACGTAGGTATTAACATATATTGCAAAATGTAGTTGAAATAAGTTAATAACAAACTAAATAAAACATTAAAACCAGTTCTTACCTTACGGTGTCTTTGTTTTACATTTAATACCCATTGAAACCGCAGCGACTCAAAATTTTCGTCGAAAAATTCTCGCGCTAAAATAATCTTTTCGTCATACACACGTCACACTCGAGCGCAGTCGAACAAGAACTGACACGTTGAGAAGGAAGCGTCTATGAGTAGTTAAAAACAGTGAGAAATATAGCCATGTCTTTCTTACTCACTGAATTTCCAGAGGTATGGCGTCTCACCTCATATGGCGTCTCTCCCATTTTTAACCTAAATTTGCAAAATTGCACGCTTCAGCTAATTAGTATCTCTTACGTGTTGAACCAAAGAGATGGGGAAAGTTGTAGTTCAACAGAATTCTAGGTATTAAATCCATTGAAACCGCAGCGACTCATTCCTATTTGTAGAGCCACTTGTCTTAAGCGATGTCATATGCTAGGCCGCAAAATATCCCAGAATTGCAATTTCGACATTTTTATCAATGAGAATCTGTTTTCTTTTATGGATTTTTGCCTTAAAAGTGCCAAAATTTTCTAATATTTGTTCAACACGGTTTCATGACAGTTTCTGTTTATCTGGATACAACAGATATTCCCCAAACTTACTATTTTGTATTCACTTAAGCAAATCAAGGTTATATTTGATTTTTCACAGTTGTTATTGTAATAATATTTTAATCCGATATGTCAACTTTATCCTAAATATTTTCTTTTTGATTTATATGTCATATATTACTGGGCCCAAATATTTCGGCAGTAACTAAAAATATTTCCGCAATTATAAAATAAACAAATTGGCTGTAAAGTTGGCAGTCAATTCCAGTAATAAAAACAATTTGAACGTATTTATGAGGTTTTTACAGTTCTTGTCAAGTTTAGTTAGGTAGCTACATATTAAAATACATAAAATTATAATTTAGTTTTGACAAACGCCATATATTTGTTGTTTAATGTAACACCAGTCTTAAATTTACATACCTTCAAGACAAAAAATTTAAGAAAGCCATCAAATGAATACTATGTATAAAATAAAAATGTTCTGTTCATCTTATCTATTTATTTTTAAGGAATCGAAGTGAAACTTATTTACTTCAAGTTCTCATCATCAATATTACTGTATTTTGGCATTTTGTGTTTCTTTTCATGCGATTAACTCGTGGAATCAAGTAAAATTCCTTGAGTCAAATCGACAAATTAATTTCAAGAGTAATCAAAATTAGAGAAAGCAAACAAAATCTTAATTGATTTGGTTCGAAATACTTGTTTTTTCTACGACCATTATTTAAAGCATAAAACACATACAATATATGAATTCATTATCTCCCCTACAGCAATTTTGGAGAAAATCGGACAAAATTGATTTTTTTTATCCGCCATATTGAATTTTTTATAAATAATTTCAGATTCGTTGGGTACGACCCCGAAAATTCACTTATACTAATTTTGGAGAAAATTGGACAAAATTGATTTTTGTTACCCGCCATATTTTCAGCGCCATCTTCAATTTTATTTAATTGACTAATTTCATCCAAAATAATATAGGACTTCCTGAACATAACGTAAAAAATGCCATTCAAATCGACGCCGTCGTTCCGGAGTAATCGGTGAACATACATAAAAAAATACATAGCAAACGAATTGAGAATCTCCTCCTTTTTGAAGTCGGTTAAAAACCAGTAACTAGTGATTTAATATATCTCTGTTTCACTTTACATGTGGAATTTAACTGTTAGATATTATATTTTTTCGTCCTTTAGCTACCATAGGTAGATAAAAGCTAATGCTGGTCATGTTACAAGCCAGGTTCAGAGAAAAAATATTTTTCATACCTAGCAACAACTAGAATTGAATCTCCTGGTTTTACAAGACATGAATATTGCCATTTACCTCAGAAATCTTTCCAGACCACTAGTTTATCCCAGTTTAGTAACTCACCTCTACTATATCACTGCCAAGATCATTCTGAAGATGATTCAACTGCAGCCTTACCTGGTCAAAGGAATTCAGTTCCATAAAATAAAACAACAATAATTCCATTGCCATTTAACACAGAAATCTTTCCAGATTACTAGTTTATCCCTGTTTAATAACTCACCTCTATTACGTGACTGCTAAGATCATTCTGAAGGTGATTTCACTGCAGTCTTACCTGGTCAAAGGAATTCAGATCAATAAAATAAAACAACAATAATTTCAAACAGCAGTTATACCACAAAAATTAACCTCTTCAGGAAATAGTATAAGATTGACCAATGCGGTCAGCTAAAAGGTACTTCTTGGACGCAAGAAATAACGAAAAATATTGGAAGAACATTAAAACAGAGAAAAAAAGACAATCATAAGTAAAAGTGATAAATAACAGTGAAGAAGAAAAATATTAAATGGAAGAAATAGAAGACTTCTTGCAGTAAACATTACACTATAAACCTCCATTCCAGGTCTATAGAATTTGGATTAGATGCCAGAAAGGCAAATAGTGGAGTTATTTAGAACGCATGTCTAAAATACGAACATTTTTTGACTGCCAAAGTTTGTGTGTTTTCGAAATAAGCGGTTTGTTGTTCTTTTTTCGAAAAATTTTATATGTAACTTATGTCATTTTATAAAATATACCTATTTTTCCAATAAAAAAGATTTTGCGTCAAAAAAATTATATAACTTATAGTAACTCATGATGTTGTGGAGGTTAGACGGTCATGGTTCAAGTACTTATAATCCAAATTTTTTTTTTAACGTTTTGAGAGAACTCCTCATAGTTTGGCGAAAGTAAAAACCAAGAACAACTGATTTAAAATGTCACTGGTTGGAAAACTTCAATAAAACACAAAGGTACTGCTACGTTATTAAAAAGCTCTTTCATGCTCATCTTGGCTTAAAGCAAAATAAATTCTAAAAAAATCTTCAAGCAGCTGATATAAAGGACTGCGTTAATAAATCTACGCTATTACTATTAACATTAATCCTAAGAATGAAATTTAATTCTAATGAACTTTCGTCTTTATATAAATAAAAGCAACACAGTTGTTTTTAATTGATCTTAAATACAATACTATTAACAATAATAAATTCACCATTAAAAGTTTTTTTGGTCAGCAACTCAAGGACGCGACGGTGAATTTAAATTTTAGATGTATTATATAAACATTCAGAGTATATTTACTAATGAAAATGAATCAAGTGACTATGGAGTAAAAAAAAATAAAATATGCTAATTGATACAGTTTCGTAAATAACAATCGCTCGGTTTCACTCTTTGGAAATTCTTCTTCATTAATAAGTAACATTACTGGTTCATTTAAATGTATTAAAAATAGTTTTTAAATTAAAAAAATGCCAGTTCCGCAAATCAGTTCATATTCAGTTTCTTTCCGGTCTGTTAATAAAATAGGTTCGAAGTTAGCGAAGAAAATTTTAAAATTCTAATTAAACGAAACCTGTAAACATATGTTCGACTGATATAAAACCATATTTTTCTAGCGAAACCAGTCTCTTATTTCAGAAAATCAAAATATTTTAAAAATATATACTTAAAATATAATAATAATATTTATTTTCCTACTTTAGTAAAATTACAGTTTGTATAGGAATCGTCAACTTATGAAGACCTAAAGCCAGAAAAACAAACTTGTTCAATTCACTGTTACACATGAAAATCTTCCCCGCCAAACTAATGTGTTTTATCGATAATTTCTACCTATATTTAACCCTCATACCGATTTTTAATTTTTGTATTACGTAGCAAAATTTAGAGAACAGCAACAACATGTTTTATTCGCAAAGCACTCTAAATAATCCTAGACTATTACTCCAATGTTATAATTTTGACGCTCATGAAATGGACCAGGGGCAGATCCAGCCTCTCTCTTGGCGGGGGGGGGGGGGCGGTGATATCATAAAAGTACAGTATCACAAGAAAAAATAAGTGGCCGATGGGGGGAAGGATGCGAGCAGCATACACATTCCTAGTATAAGAGGCAGAATCGGGTCTATTTTTCTGAACTCAAAGCTCTTGGGGGGAGGCTATTGCAAGAAAAATAAATTGTCAATGGGGGTAATGCTAGCAGCATACACATTTCTAATATAAAAGGCAGAATCGGTTCCATTTTCCGGAACTCAAAGCTCTTGGGATGGGGAGGGGCGATCGCAAGCATACACATTTCTATACTCTCTTCAAGAACTAGAGTGAGTAATAAAACTGTTACCGAACCTCCAACGTACCTGCTCCAGTGCCGCAGGTAACTGAGGACTGCCGTAAATCCTATTTAATTATAAATTTACTGCAACAATAAAATTTCTGATAGTTCAATTTCATTTCTGTCAGTGAGGAAAGTACACCTTACAGTGTGTCCTTAGTAATTTATCTTGTTTGTGCTTGTTTTTATATATTATTTGAGATTAGTGAGATACCCAAAAGATATGGTTTCCACATCTATATTTATTCCAAAATCGTTAAACCAAGTCATTTTTTTCTCAACGAAAAACTTATTACGATGAATATTTATGATGCGTTAAGATATCAATATCTAGATAATAATGTTAAAAGCTCTGTTGAGATGTGTTCCAACATTACAGGAGTTGGAAGGTCTACTATCTACCGAATACCAAAGGAGAAAAAAACGACTGGAATTGTTAATACTCCCAAGCCACATTCGATCACAGGCATACGAAAAACTTCGTTGGAAGAAGAGATGTAAACTGCAATAAAAGGAGTTGTACATACATTTTATTATGAGAAACAGATCCCAACCGTCGACAGAATTCTAACTAAAATCAATGAAGATCGGGATTAACCTGAAATTAAAAGAACTGAGCTCTGGAAATTGCTCAGAGAACTTACTTTTTGCTGGAAAAAACCAGATAGGAAATTTGTTCTTATAGATGGTCCGGAAAATGTCCGTTTGAGAAGAAAATATCTCTCTCAAGTAATAGGTAAAGTTGCTAGAAATAACACAACTTACAAAATTAGTAATTTAACTGAACTTTTTAGTGTTTAATTGTAATTCTGCAGATGGTTTAAAAAATAAATAAACTGAATCGTCAAATATCCTAAAAATATTTTTAATTAATAATAAAATAAATCTCCTTCCGACGCCTATGACAAGGATTAAAATACTTTTCAACACTTCACACATCCGAATATCTATTGTTATCCAACCCAAATAGTCCATTATTATAGACCGGTATTTCTGATTATAAAATTTCAAACCCATTCCTACGAAAAATATATGTGTCGGTCTAACAGTATTTGCCAAAGACACCGAACTAAAGAACACAGGTAGTTTGCTAAGAACAAAAGTGTAAAAAATGATTTATTACTCGCTCTAGTTCTTGAATAAACTATAGTACAAGAGGCAAAATCGGATCTATTTTCCTGAACTCAAAGCTCTTGGGGGGGGAGCGATCGCCACCACCGCCCCCCCCCCCTTGAATCCGCGCCTGACACCATCAGTGTCTGCTGAGTACTTACTTTTAATATTAATTTCTAGTAAATCATAAAGCTCAGAATGTAGATAAAATGAAAAGCTTCATTCCGCAGGAGATTCCTCAGTGAGAATCTCACTAACCACATTGTAAATTCATAGTATCTTCATCAAAATTTCATATGGAACACTTCCAGAATATTCATTGAAGGTATTTGCTATTAAATAAGGATCCGTTACGCAATCATTACCAATCTTAATGTGAGAATTTTTTAAAATTTGTTTTTATTTAGTAACTCAAAAGTCGTATTCCAGGTATTTCTGTTTATATATTTTATTCTGATAAAATATTTTAAAAATCCTTTTTTTTTTTTCATTTAATTAATGTTTTATGGTTATGCAGTTTATTTTAATTTAGAATAATTGTATTTTGAAGAATGTTTTTTAGCTTTGTGCTAGAGTCCCTGACTTCTTAACTAACCCATTTTTCTAAGAGTTCTTGAATAGAAAAAATATTATAAAAGATGTCAAAAGCCTTATTCAAGTCATACAACTCATTTCAACGTTCGCAAGAACTCTCTCAAACCTAGTTATAAAGTTCATACTATATTTTTCTAGATTTTTTTGATCAATCACGAACTTCAAATAAAATTACTTTTTTTATATTCCATAATATTATACATACCTGAACTAATGTTGGGCATTCCGAAAGGCGTAGATCCTTGAAATACAGTTCCTGGACCACCGAAATGGTTCATAATACCTTGATGAGGCCAGTTTTGGTGTGCCGCTTGGTAAACCGCCGCCAGTGCAGAAAATGGCGTGGGTCTAATGGGACCATGATTCAGTAAACTATCTTTCGAAAATTCTCTTTGTCTTTCTCTATCTAAAATTTGATCTTCGTCTTTAACAGGACTATCTGCAGATTTTTGATCTCCATTTAGATCTTCTACATCTACTATTGAATCTTCCTCTTCTTCTTGATTTGAATCGTATTCATCGTCGGAAGAAGGGTGTGTAGGGCTGGAAGGTGGTAATGTTGAGGAACTTTGTGAAGCGGGTGAAGCAGACCTTGTAGGCCTGGTGTCGGCTAATAATGAGGCTACACTAAAACTAATATGACCGTTTTTACTAGTCAATGGTTGCTGATTAGTTACATTGTCACTGTTAATATTTTGCATAGTTTCCCCGTTTATAGTGTCCAAGCTGTCCAGATTTTGGATAGTCATTATTTGAGCACTTGTCGACTGTTTTTTGAGCATAAGTTTTTGTCTCTAAATATAAAAATAACCACCACAGTAACAGCACAATCACATGTTTACTGTATTCTCCGTTCCGTTTTATATTTCTATTATTTTTTTAATTATTTATTTGACCGACTACAACATCACCAAGATGCTTAGGCAGAACTGACCAAATAACTGAAAGTAGTTATCTTCAGGGGAATTCCGCGGTGGGCGGAGACTTTTGAAAAGGCGGAGCGATGACTCCTCCCAGCGTTTAAGCACATTATTACACAAATCAGCCAATAAGCTTGAGTTGTCCCTAACTACCTAATAGCGGACCAGCTGAACAATGTACTTCGGTTATATTTTCAAGTTTAAACTTCAGCTTGACACTTATGGTCCGCTTCAGTTACCTTTATTTAATTTCAGCATTTTTGTTGTTATTGTAATTCCCGTTTTAAGAGTTTACACTCATTTAATGTCAAATAAAAATGAGCCTTAAATTGTTATAACTTAATTATGAACTTTGAAGGATATTTTAGATGTTTCGTGTTATTCAATTTACAAAATAATTTATTTGGTTGAAAATGGAATTTTATCGTCGTTATTTTTAATTGAAAAGTTACTTTTATTATTTCTCTTTGCTTGTTTTCGTTATTAGGCGGGTTCCACCAGTTTATTGTAATATTTTAAATATTTCTCATTAAATGGGAAATTTATTATTAAGGCATTTTTTCACCCACGTTTTCCATTACAAATGGTTGAAATACCTATATGGGATTATTTTTAGGAACTAAATTCAATTAGTTATTTTATTTAAAACTAATGAACTGATAATTAGAATAGAATAGAATATATTACCGTAAACAATACAGAAGTGTACAGCTGGTCGTCATAAATTACTTAAAAGAGGCAATTTAAATTAAAATGAACATATATTAAAAATTAAAATGAACATAAATAAAAAATATTTACACTGTTAAAACGAAATGTATTAAATTTAAGGTAAATGTACTGGAAGCAAATTTCATAAACCGTTTCTTAAATTCAATTAATGTAATGTATTTAATAATTTTTACTTTAATCTATAGTCTGTTCAAGAACTAGAGTGAGTAATAAATAATTTTTGACCCTTTTTTTCTTCGTAAACAACTTGTGTTCTTTAGTCCAGTGTATTTGGCAAAATTTGTTAGACACATATATTTTTTATAGGAATGAGTTAGAAATTTTATAATCAAAAATACCAGTCTATAAAAATGGACTATTTGGGTTGGATGACAATAGATATTTGGAAATGTGAAGTGCTAAAAAGATTTTAATCATTGTCATAGGCGTTGAAAGGAGGTTTATTTTATCACTAAGTATTTATGGCATGGAATATTGTTTCTGTCATAAGCTCACAATAAAATTAAGTTGTTATAATAATACTATTTTATTTCTAATGATTTCTTAATAATTCACATAAGTTACAAAATAAAGATAATTTTGCCATATTTAACACAAATTACAACTGTATTTTTATTATTTTTAGTTTTGATATAGAAACCGTTTTAGGCACATTCAGTCTAAAACATAGACCAACTGTCTCAAAAAATTTTAAATTATAATTTAAATACTTATAAAATACCCATTATTATAAATACAAGAAGTTAAACATATATAAAAAAATAAATTCGTCCATATAATATTAAATTTTTTTTGGGGCTATATTTTTAGGGTATTTGACGATTCAGTTTATTTATTTCTTAAACCATCTGCAGAATTACAATTAAACACTAAAAAGGGATTCAAATGTAATTACTTTTTATATATTGTAATTAAAATTAGACCTACTTATTTTTATTTCTATTCTACTGATATCTTAATTTAATTTATTTTATTATATAGGAATACGATAGCCCCAAAAAAATAAGATAAACATGTTAATTCTATAAGCTTAAGAAAAAGACACAAATACAATTATAAAATAATAAAAAACGTACAGCTAATTAGAATTAAATATATACAGAATTAAAGAGTGGGACACACTAAAATAAAAATATATAAAAAATAAAAAAAACATATAAACAACATTAAACAATAAAATACAACAAAAACAAAAATTTAAATAATAAATTGTGTTTACACTGGTAAACATTACGTATCTAATTCCTAATCAAAATCAGTGAAACTATCTTCGCTCAAATTAATTATAATTGGTCCTCTATCTCACCGATCATGAGATCGAGTTCTCACATTTTGTTTTATTCTTTTAGTATATAGATTTTTCCCAATTTTTCACAGTAACTTTATTCAAAAAAATCTTTCAAAAGTTTAGTTAAATTACTAATTTTGTTAATTGTGTTATTTCTAGCAACTCTACCTTTTACTTGAGAGACATATTTACTTCTCCAACGGACAGTTTCCGGACGATCTATAGGAACAGATTTTCTATCTGGTTTTTCCCAGCAAAAATTAAGTTCTCTGAGCAATTTCCAGAGATCGCGATCTTCATTGATTTTAGTTAGAATTTTGTACATTGTTGGGATCTGATTCTCATAATAAAATGTATATACAACCCCTTTAATTGCAGTTTTCATCTCTTCTTCCAACGAGGTTTTTCGTCTGCCTGTGATCGAATGTGGCTTGGAAGTACTAACAATTCCAGTCGTTTTTTCTCCTTCAATATTCGGTACATAGTAGATTTTCCGACTCCTGTCATGTTGGAACACATCTCAACAGAGCTTTCAACATTATTATCTAG
Organism: Diaprepes abbreviatus; assembly: GCA_034092305.1. Classification (NCBI taxonomy): domain Eukaryota; kingdom Metazoa; phylum Arthropoda; class Insecta; order Coleoptera; family Curculionidae; genus Diaprepes; species Diaprepes abbreviatus. The sequence goes on along the minus strand of JASJET010000500.1, from coordinate 46,522 downwards.
ATATTGATATCTTAAGGCATCATAAACATTCATCGTAATAAGTTTTTCGTTGAGGAAAAAATGCCCTGGTTTAATGATTTTGGAATAAATTTAGAGGTGAAAGCCATAACTTTTGGGTATCTCACTAATCTGAAATAATAAATAGAAACAAGCGCAAACAAGATAAATCACTAAGAACAAACTGTAAGGTGTACTTTGCTCACTGACAGAAATTAAATTAAACTATCAGAAATTTTATGTTGCAGTAAATTGATAAACTATATTTAAATATAGTGAAATATAATTAGATATACGGCAGTTCTCAGTTACCTGCGGCACTAGAGCAGGTACGCTGGAGGTTTCGGTAACAGTTTTATTACTCTCTCTAGTTCTTGAATAGAGTATAGGAATGTGTATACTTGCGATCGCCCCCCCCCCTCCCAAGAGCATTGAGTTCAGGAAAATAGAACCCATTCTGTCTTTTATACTAGGAATGAGTATGCTGCTTGCACGTCCCCTTCATCGTCGACAACTTGCTTTCGTTTGCCATACTGTACTTTTGTGATATCACCGCCCCCCCCCCCAAAAAAAAAGAGAGGCTAGATCCGCTCCTGGATGAAAGTCCGATAGCTCATAAAACAAACATGTTAGTTCTACAAGCTTAAGAAAAAGACACAAATACAATAGCAAAATAATTAAAAAATTACGGCTTATTGGACTTAAATATACATATATAAAATTAAAGAGTGAGAACAGTGACGTTAATAACTACCCCGCAGATCCCGCGGTGCGGGGGGCGCAGCTATTTCAGTGGCGCAGTCAAGTCTCTTGATGAAAATGAATAAATATGAAGGATCAAGACGGGTGCAAAATAATAGGGCGCATTCAAAAATCTGCGGGGGGCGCATATACTCTTAGCTATGCCACTGAGTGGGACAAACCAAAATAAAAATATATAAAAAAGTAAAAAAATATATTCCCAACATTAAACAATAAAATAGAACAAAAACAAAAATTTATACTGGTAAACATTACGTATTTAATTCGTAATCAAAGTCAGTGGAGCTATCTTCGCTGAAATTAATTATATATAGTTGGTTCCGCTATCTCACCGATCATGTGATCGAGTTTCCACATTTTGTTTTATTCTGTTATTATATGGCCCACACATTTTTTCCTATTTTCCGCAGTAACTTTAATCAAAAAAATCTTTCAAAAGTTCAGTTAAATCACTAATTATGTAACCTGTGTTATTTCTAGAAACTCCACCTTTTATTTGAGTCCATCGCGATGTTACTTAATTGTTCGGAGACATTTCCTTCTCCAACGGACAGTTTCCGGATGATCTACAAGAATAGATTTCCTAGATGGTTTTTCCCAGCAAAAATTAAGTTCTCTGAGCAATTTCCAGAACTAGGTTCTCTGAATTTCAGATAATTCCCGAACTTAATAGATTTTAGTTAAAATTTTGTCGACGGTTGGGATCTGCTTCTCATAACAGAATGTATGTACAACTGTTCTTATTACAGTTTTTCTTCTCTTCTTCCAACGGAGTTTTTCGTCTTCCTGTGACCAAATGTAACTTGGGAGTACTAACAATTCCAGTGATCTTTTTCTTGTTCAGCATTGAGTAAACAGTAGATTTTCCAACTTCTGTCATTTTGGCACACATCTCAACGGAGCTTTTAACATTATTTTCTGGATATTGATGTCTTAAGGCATCATAAAAATTCATCGTAATAAGTTTTTCGTTGACGAAAAAATGCCCTGATTCAACGATTTTGGAATAAATATAGATGTGGAAGCCATATCTTTTGGGTAGCTAACTAATCTCAAATAACATATAAAAACAAGCGCAAACAAGATAAATCACTAAGGACCCACTGTAATGAGTACTTTGCTCACTGAAATTAAATTGAACTATGAGAAATTTTATTGTTGCAGTAAATTGATAAAAGCTTATAATATTTAAATATAATTAAATATAATTAGATTTATGGCAGTCATCAGCTACCTGCGGCACTGGAGCATGTATATCGGAGGTTTCGATGATAGTTTTATTACTCTCTCTAGTTCTTGAATAGAGTATAAATTAATGTATTCCATTAAATTTAATGAAATCATGCATTAAATTTAAAGTTTGACCATTACTTTTTAAGGCGATTATGTACATTAAATATACAACCAGTGTTCATTGAATTGAAAATATCTTCCTATATAATGTCCCAACATTAATATGAGGTTCAAAAATTCTGCTACCAGGAAAAGGTGGAAATTTTTCCTACAGGTAGTGTACGGTCATCTGTACATCGGTTTCGAACTCATTGGTTTCCGTCAGTACCGGTAGAGATATACACCTGATCATAAAAAAATTTAGTCTTTTAAGCAACTTATATCATAATAAATAAAAAGTTCAATACAAGTTACGCCATCTCCCGGAATCTCGTGCAATGTACCATGAATATTAATCTAAATTCCTTTAATATTAAGGTACATGTGAACTAATTTTAATGTACAGAAAGTTGAAATATTTTTTTTGTTGCCTTATTGAAATTTAAGATACCATTTAATCAAATTTAATGTACAACGAACTGATATTTCAATGAATTTACTTTAAATTAAAAGTATGTATAAATTATTCACGATTTAAAGTACAAAAGCATTAAATTTAATGTAGAATTTACATTCAATTTGCATTAAATTTAAGGTTATTTTTAACAGTGTATAATATCCATTATCAGTCTCATTTAAAGTAAAAGTCCCAGAAGGTGGCTCTGGTTTAGCTTGTTTGTTTACTCTTCGATCCTTTATAGTGACCTCCAACGATATATTGATATCGGGCTACCGCTACAATATACCGCGAGGAGGGTAAGCAAACAAGCTAAACCTGGGCCATCTTCTGTATTTGCTACATTGATGGTTTAAAATCCAATGCAGATACCGGAGCTGGATATGTGGGCTACAACCAAGAAGAGAAGTTATTTTTCCTTTGGGAAAGTGCCTAACAGTATTTCAGGAAAAAATATATGCAATCTTATAATGTGCAGATAACATGGAAGGGAGAGCTTACAAAGGAAGCAGATCTACATTTCTTCCGACAGCCTAACAACCCCAAAGGCCCTTAAGGGTCAAAAGGTATCATCTAGATTGTTTTGGGGATGTCGGAGTGAACTTACAACTCTTGCAAAGGACAACACAGTTATGTTTAAGGCGGTATCAGAACACAAAGGCATATATGGAAATGAAAAAGCTGATGAGCTGATGAGGCTGGCTCATCATCTAAATATATTGATCCAGAACCGGTTCTTGAGGTGCCATGGTGTGCAGCACAAGAAGCTGCTAAATATTGGTTTAAATAAAGAGCACAAAAATCATTGAAATAACACACGTATACAAGGTCCTGTTGTTGAGTACCTGGAGTCATTTGTGGCGCAGAGTAAAAATTCGAGGACAAAATTGACCCGTTACGTAATGATTTTGAGATATTTGAGGTTATGTACTCAAAAGATGTTTTTTTTGACAATTTTTTAAGTTACGTGGTGGCGCAATATCTCCCATATTTTTCAAAAATTTGAAAAAATGTTTTAATAAAAATTATATCATATAAATATTTCTACAATCTAGAAATCTTTTCAAATATACAGGTTGTCTTATGATAGCGTGAGAATAAAAAAAATAGTTCTTTTTCAATAGGAAATCCTATATATCACATATTTGGAGTCTCAATGTCAATTTTGTGTACTATAATTGCTAAGATTTAAAGATATAGCAGATTATAGAGGATCATGTTTTTCAAAAGTTGTAAATTTTTTGAAAAAGTTGGCAATTTTGCAAAAAAACTCCAAGCCAGATCTGCTCTCATATCGATAGTTCTTGAGGAAATCCAAATATACAAAGATATACAGGGTATCCCATTAAAAAAAGCTGGCCTGGAACACCATGTATAATTGAAAACATTTTTAGATTGTAAAAATTTTCATATAATACATTAAAACATTTTTCCAAATTTTTGAAAAATAAGTGAGACAGGATACTTTGTCACACTATTGCCATCCGGTATAGAATATTAAATATTAAATTAGTTCTTATAGTTATCTAATTATAAATTCCTGAAAAAAATTATAACCCAATTATACTAATTATGTGAAATGTGATACCAACTTCTTATTAAACTTAGCAAAAGGAAACATGTGGTAACAATCATAATAAAAAACCTAATATCCTATAAATCATTAAACCGATTTTAATTTACACGGAGAAAAACCGTATTTGTAGATAATTGATTAGATGGCTTTAAATCAGCCCTAATCTTGTTTCGTCACGTTGTGCTGATTTGCCTCATCGACTCAGTGGACACTCTTTTTTAAGGTGTGTTTCCACTTGGTAATTGGAAAGTTATATACTAATTATATAAAATGTAATATTGACTTCTTGCCCGAATTGGTAAAAGGAAATATGTGATAACAATCAAATACCTTATAAATCATGAATCAGATTTTAATTTTTCAGAAAGAAAAACTATATTTATAGACAAGCGGTTGGATATCGTTATTATGGCCACAGCCAATTCCAGAGAAATAAAACTATGTAACGGAATGTTGTGGTGTTAGATACAGGGTGGATCGTTTGGATGTTTTATAGGCTATCTGGAAAACCGTAAAAGATTTTAAAAAGCTGATAAAGTAGACCCGATCTCTTTTTTTGATAATGGCGCAAACAAATTACGGCTATTGCGATCAGGTTCGGATTTACTTTTTCCATTTTCCATTTTCTAAAATGTCCTATATTTTATTTATCAAAGCAACTACGATAAAACTAATAAGGTATTTTGTTCTATAGAATCCAGTGACGCTGTCAGATTTTTAATTTTAGTTTTAATTACAGAGATATAATACCAAGTTTTAATTTTTTAAATGGAACACCCTGTATTTTTTACAATATTTTGTTGCATTTTGCATTTTCTTTAAGAATATATTATATTGTCAATATAAATTAATAACAAATAGATTAAAACCGTTTTTATTAATTATGTAAACTTTTTAAAATAGGAAACGTCTATTAACGAAGCTATATGGATATATCTATAAAGATTGCTCGGACTTTTTAGCAGCATTTATTGCTCAAATTTTTCAAGTTGTCCTAAAAACAAAAATTTTTCCCAGTAAAGGAAAGACAGCAGTTATTTCTCCCATATTTAAAAATGGTAAACAAACAAATGTTGAAAATTATAGATCAATTAGTATACTTAATTCACTTGTTAAGATATTTGAGAAGATCCTTTTAGATGACATTGTAACCAACATCACTCATAAAATAGAGAACAACAACATGGATTTGTACGTGGGAAGTCCACAGTAATAAATTTATGTGTGTTTACAAATCATGCCTCGGAGGCTATTGATGATGGGAAGCAGTTGCATAGTTTATATTGATTGTGCAAAGGCATTTGATAAGGTGAACCATCGGGTGTTGGTGGCTAAGCTTGTTGAGTTTGGGTTTTCTCTGAATGTCTACCTCTTTATGAAAAATTATCTGTCGCGTAGACAGTACATGGTTAGAGTGAGAGGATCATTTTCTTAGGCTTTTATGACAACATCTGGAGTACCGCAGGGTTGCAACCTGAGCCCACTGTTGTTTTTAATGTTTATAAATGATTTACCTAATAGTGTCAAACATTCTGATGGTCTCTTAATTGCGGATGACTTTAAAATATTTAAGAAAGTAACAAACAGTAGTGATTGTAGTGCACTGCAAGCAGACCTAAATTCAGTAACGGAATGGTTTCGGTTAAATAAAATGTTTTTAAATACTAATAAATTCTTATTTATGTCTTATATAAATAAAATAAATCCTATTAATTTTAATTACTTTATTGATGGAACAAAACTACAAAAAAAAGACTGAATGCAGGGATTTGGGGGTGCACTTCCAATCTAATATGAAATTTGATATCCACTATCGCAATATTATTAATAAGACTTTTAGGGTGGTTGGTTATGTGATTAGAAATACAAGTCAGTTTAATAATCATACCATAACAATAAAATTGAATAATGCACTTGTTCGTCCTCATCTAAAGTATGCATTTATATGGTATCCTAGTGCAAATCTGCATTGTAATGTTATTGAGCGTGTTCAAACAGGGTTTTGGAGATATTTATATTTTAGGAAAAATAACTTATATCCCTATCTGATCTCTTACAGCAGTATGTTAGAAAGAAAAATTTCAAACTCTTGAGATAAGAAGGAAAAATCCAATATGTGATATTTGTTTATTGTATTATCAATAATATGAAGTTTAACAGTTGTTCTTTGATTAATTATATATCTCTTCATGTACTTAAGATAGGATTAAGGATACAAAACGAAAAAATCTTTTATGTCTCCATTGGTAGTTATTTTCCAATTAATTTAATGTCAACTGAGTGCAACATATTATATAAGAATAATGAAATTGACTTTTTTAATTATACTAAGGAATTGCTTATGCAGTGACCTTTAGGTTTATTCAGGTTCTTATCTGTGCTCTCTCTGTTTCTGTGTTAGTTAAGCCTGTTAAAATTTCTCTTACTTATAATTACCTTGTAGCATGTTCTGATTAGGTGTTTGAAAGAGTATCAATAAATAAATAAATAAATAATATAAAATCATTAAGGTCATTTTTTAATCGCAGTTTCTTAACCTATAATATATAATATAATAAATATTCTAACTAATCTCGATTAAAAAGAATATCTAAATCAAAACCATTTTTTCTCTTAGTGTAAGAGCTGTTATTTTTTTCTGCACGTTCGATCAAAAAAGTAAAGCCAAAATAATTCAGGCATATAATTCTAGATATCATGTTTCTTTAAAATGATTTCGGGGAATTAAAACAACCCACAATTTGTAAGAAAAAAGGTAGTGACTACTTGCTTCTGGATAACAGATGTTTATCTTAAAATTAAAAAAAAATAATAAAATTTTTATCTATAAGGGGCACTAGAAAAGTTTTATCCCTAACAATGAAAGAAAAACGATTTTTTTGACAATATACTTTTTCAAGGTAATCTCCCTCCACTTTAAAGGAGCGGTTTCCAACTCTTTTCTTCTTGCGACCGCTTTTAAAAATGGGGATAAAATGGGGAATCCCCTATGTAATTATTAGGAACACTAAATGAAACAGTAGAGTTGGGTTATTAAAATTTATTTTTCATATGCAATAACAATTTATAACGAAAAACTAAAACATATTCTTATAACTTTTACAGACATTTTTAAAACTGAAGCTTAACCTACAAAAAAGAATTAATACAAAATGAATATAATAATATAGAACTTGAAAAATACACTCAGTAGGATATTTCTGCATATTTGGTGGATCAAAGAAATACAAAATAGGTTCTGATTTAATCAGTTTCTCTACTTATTTTTCAGGTAAGTGCATTATAAAAAGAAAATGCATTAAATTTAAAGTAAATGTGCTGGAAGCAAATTTCATCAAAGTTTATTAAATGCGTTTAATGCAATGCATTAAATTTAATAATTTACATTAATCCAAATTAATTTATTCCTTTAAATCCAATGTAATCATACATTAAATTTAAAGTTTTAATTATTACTTTTTAAGGTGACTACGCACAATAAATATACAGCCAGTGTTCATTGACTTTAAGATATGGTATTACATATTTAATACACCAACATTAATATGAGATCAAAAAACTCTGCTACCAGAAAAAGGTGGAAATTTTTCGTGTAGGTAGTGCACCGTCCTCTGTTGACTGTTTTCGAACTTATTGATTTCCATCAGTACCGTCAGACATGTACGCCTAGTCATAAGAAAATTGAATCCTTTAAGTAACTTATATCAAACTAAATAAAAAGTTGAATACAAGTTGCGCCATCTCCCGGAATCTCATACAATGTACCATGAATATTAATGTAAATTTCTTTAATGTTAAGATACATGTGAATTAATTTTAATGTACAGAAAGTTGAAATGTCTTTTCAGTTACTTTATTGAAATTTACGATACCATTCAATCAATTTTAATGTGCAAGGAACTGATATTTGAATGAATTGCTTTAGATTTAAACAATTATTCACAATTTTAGGTACAAAATCATTAGATTTCAGGTACAATGGACATTAAATTTGCATTAAATTTAAAGTTATTTTTCACAGTGTGTACACAGAATCGACATGCATTTTCGTTCAAAAATACATATTAGCACTTCTCCAAAGCAAAATATTTTTATCTTGAAACACCCTAAAATAATTTGTTCATTGAATAACGAATATCGTAAGAAGTTGAAAACTTTGAGAGGCCATTTTACAGGCGTAATGTCAGCTTTCTTTTGGAGGAGGTAATATATGTACCTAAATTCTCTTACAAAAAAGTTGTGAGGCGAAATTTGAACAAAAAAAACAAAAATTTGCTAATATCGAGAAAAGTAGCAAAGTTTGAAATGCCATATCTCGGTTACTTTTCATCGTATTGATTTTTGCATGGTCTCATTTTAACCAGCGTGACGTTGGCTTTCATTTACATATAGCAATGCCTATACCTAACTTAACACGGAAAAAAGTTTTGGGAAAAAAATTGCATTTTTTTGCCTTTTTTTAGTTTAGTTTTTGAGGTGTATTTTTTGAAAAATAATTCTTTGAGGTATCGTTTCGATAGAAAATTTCATTACCTACAACTTTTCTATAGGCATGTACTTACGAAAAATGTACAGTTTTCGAGTAAAACTGAAAACACTGAAAAGTGAACAAATCTACCTTAATCTCAAAAACGCACCCCTTAATTTGGTGGCACTTTGTGATTTTGTCATATTTGGAGATCAACTGAACCTTTGAAAGAAGTAATGAAAACACTTTAATATTTTAGTTCCTTTTACCCCTCTTTTATCGTCATAGTCAATAGCCTAAAAGGGCAAAAATTGACAACAGCTTTTATTTTCCTTTAGAAACTGACATGGCGATGGTGTCACTTCTAGATATAGAATTGGTGTTGTTAAGTTTATGCTTCTCTCACAATTCAAAGCGCCAATGCAATATATGTATATACTTTTCCCCCAAGAGTGTTAAGTATCAGCTTGATTAATGTTTATTTTAATATATATCAAGATATTTTACGATATATTTGTTACATTCTAATATACCCCAGAGCCCATTCCATTATACCCCAGACCTGGGGCATGAAGGAACACAAACAGAGTTTTGCAAATACGTAATTATTTTAGGTTTAAGGTAAATTTTTTAATCCCTTTTTGTGTTCAATCAATATTTTTAGTTCTGTTCTTGATTATTTTAAGAAAAAAAATATAAATACTAATGACTGGTTTTACCTGAAACTTGAAGTAACTTTTTCGCCCTATTGTACCCAACCTATCCCTATACACAATAGTGGAAAAATGTATGGAAACTTTTAATTATATTCGCATTAATTAATACTGAATTTATCAAGAGCTTTTTACATTTCGCTAAAATGCAGAAATGCCACTGATATACATAATTATCGCGTTTAACAATCTAAAAAGAAATGTTGTTTATATTTTTTTGCGATAAGGAATTTGTGATTGGAAATAAGTATGGAAACTATTTATATTTTGGTTTTAAAGTATTCAGTTTCAGTTCTGTAGTGTAAATATTGTGTAAAAATATTAATTTATCATGCCAAAACACCGTTATTTTTCATGTGATTAAAAAAAAAAGGTGGATTTATTTCAAATGGGGAGAAAAAAGTCCTTAATTGCAAAATATTGAAATACTTCTAAAAGTACCGTGTCAAAAATAATACAAAAATATGATAGTCGTGGTGATGTACAAAAAGCCGGGAAGACCTCGTAAAACTACTTCTCGAGTCGATAAAACTATTTTAAGTATCTCAAAACTTGACCTCAGAAAAACATCCAGACAAATAAAAAAACAAATCTCGGAGCAGTTTGGTGTTAAAGTGACGTGTGAGTGAAGTAGAACGGTACGCAATCGTCTACTTGATGGAGGTCTTTATGGAAGAGTTGCTGTTAAAATGTCGCTTCGATTAAAGAAATATAGGAACGCCCGAATGGAGTTTGCTAGAGCTCATCTTTCTTGGTCTACAGAAAAATGGAATATGGTGCTTTGGAGTGACGAAAGCAAATTTTCACTATTTGGATGGCAGGAAGTATGTAAGAAGACCGGTTGGCGCAAGATTCAAGACAAAGTACCAAATTCCTACTGTGAAACATGGAGGAGGGAATATAATGGTCTGGGGATGTTTTTCTCGAACTGCGATAGGGCCCATCATTTAAGTGCAGGGTAAAATGGATCGATTTCAATATAAAGAAATATTAGAAAACACAATGCTTCCATTTGCAGAAGAAGAGATGCCATTACGGTGGATATTTTAATAGGATAATGATCCGAAGTATTCGTCTAAGATAGTAAAACAATGATTTGGTGAGAAAAACATAACTCTGCTTGAGTTTTCATCCCAATTCCCAGACTTAAACCCAGTTGAACATCTTTGGGGCGTCTTAGATCGCCATATTCGAATGCATTCGGATATTATCAAAAATCAGCAACAACTGTTTAATATCATTAAATCAGAGTAGGCTCAAATTCTTCCAGGAACTTTCCAAAAATTAATTGACTCGATGCCTAGAAGATGTCAAGCGGTCTTAGATGCTAAAGAGTATTCTACAAAATACTAAAAAACTGTTAGTCGTATGTTTACAACAATGTTTTTTGAGGAAATAGTAAAAATTTCCATATATATTTCCAACTGTCATTTGAAAATTCCTTATAATTTAAAAATGTGATTCTCACGGAAAATAATTTTTTTTAAAAACTACTTTACATTATAATTATGCTTACGCTGCAATAATTTGCAGAAAGAAATACAACTCGTTTCCATAATTATTTCCACCAATATATATATATATATATATATATATATATATATATACACTGCGTGATAAATGATTTTCTACGCCAGAAGACACGTTTCAAGCGGTCAAAAATCATGTTTTCGGGATAAGGTCTTCACAGTGACAAAAAAAGTTTTGTAATTCAAACTGACGCAAATATTTTGATTTTCGTGGAGAATATTTTGAAAAACAATAAAACCATTTTCAATGATATACCATATTTGTTTTTGTTCGTTATTTTTAACGACTACCCTTAACACCCAAACAGTGTTACTGTATTAACAAAAATTCTACTTTAATTAGATAATTCGAAAGAAGCTGAAGTCTTCTCGGCTCCAAACAAACAATATAATGAATGAATAAATATTCAGTTCGCTCCATGTTACTAACAAAAAAGTTGGTCGAGTAAATTTCACCAAAGGGTTCTCTTGTCGAAAATACCGCTTGAGACTTCGTTTCAGTTACAGAATCCATAATTTTAACAAGATATCTGTTAACAAGAACAATAACTCACAATTAAGTGATCATTATATCTAATTGCAGCGGTCGTATCAATTTAAAAACGCAGTCAAGTCTCATCTTCTTTTTACGTCGCGGATGGTCGTTCGTCTGTCCCTATTTTCGAAGCCGTAACAAGCAATTTGCAAACCTCATTAAGTGACATTTTGACATGGGCGTATCCGCAATTAAAAATAATTATAGATTTTCAAAAACCATAATAAATCATTTTTAGCTAATATGAAATATTTTCATTTTATGATAATAAAGGTATACCTTCACCACCACCCCCCCCCCTCCTTTGTGATAATCCGAGAAATCAAAGAGCATGGCTTTGATTCTTTCCAATGCGCTTTTTTGAAATTTATTCTTCTTCCAGCTCTTATGCCGATGACTATTGCGATGTTCACCTCTTATCACTCATATTGATGTGTTTTAAAAAGTTTAAGTTGCTGGATTCATTAAAAATCATCTCAGAAAAGATCGTTATTGGATGTTATTTATAGAGAAAATTTCGTGTGTTCACATCATGTGAGAACTGATATGTTTCAAGACCAATTTTGCGACCATCATCATGTGGCATTAGTTATTTGAGATTTCCAACTCACATACTACCTCTCTAACCTGGATAGGATGGTTTTCGAGCAAGATAGCTTTAGCTTGAGCGATTTAATCTAGTTGATACTTATGTCCGTCCAAAATGCAGATCATTTTCGACATTTTCATAGATGTCAGTGAGAGTCTTATGCCAAATAGACACACTTGAATCAACAGTATTTAGTATAGTTCAGTTAGCATTATAACTCATTTTAAAGAAGAGAAAAATGCTACAATATACGGAATGAGTTTAGATTCATCGAATTCTGCCATAATCATCACTTTGTCTTAATGAATGCACTCTACACATGGAAATCACTAGCGGGAAAAGAGGATAGACTAAAGAAACCAAATCGTTAATGTATCGATTAGACAAAGATACAAAAATGTAATTAAGTCGGCAAAAATATCCCGTTGTTACCAAAATATGACTTAAAATGAGACTGATAATTACAAGAATAAAAAAATACCCATATTTACACTACTAAAGTTAAGAATACATAAAAAATAACGTTTGATAAAGGATTTTAACAGAGGATTGACAAACATAAAAGAGGTTCTTTGAAATACTAATATTGAAAGTAAATGGCTTTCAATGAGCATAGAAATGACTAAAAGTCAAAGGAAATTTTAGCCTCAACAAGATGCAAAAATAGTGTATGCGAGGAGAGATCCTAAACTTTATGAACAAAAGGGAATACTCCAAAAAAATAGATAATCGAAGATTATAGCCTCGTTTTTAAATCGGAGAATATAGGAATATATTTTCTATTGTTGAACGGCAGAATTTCATCGGTGAGCAGATGGTGTAGTGTAAGGAGTACTTATACCAGGACGCCACTCAATTTTGAATAGAATCTTTTATTGAATAAAACAACTAAATTGAGAAGAGCACACACAGTATTCTAATCTCGTGGAGTAAAGTTCCTTGAAAATACCTCGTGCAATTGTAGGCGAAACGTCGGATAATAATTGCAATTTGACACGGTCTAAACCCAAGAACCGTGATTTCCAACTTGACCAAAACCGTAAAAGCTCTCTATTACTTCACAGAATCGTTGAAAATGATTCGGCCACCTTAAAACTATTGCGCAACTTGGCGCTGTGATTATCCATCTTTGTGATAGAAAAAATACTTCAGTTTTGGCAAATCTTGCAATGACTTTTTGGTGGATGCCTGCAGGAACCGGTTTTGGCTAATGCCGACAAGTTATTCTTGTAGAATGCTATCCAACAAATTCTACTTTGGAAAGCATATGCTCACTGTCTTTGAGGACCAAGCAGGAGTGAGTCTTATTGCATATATGCCAAAGGGTACTACAATAACATTCGTAACTTACTGTAATGCATTAACACAATTACACAAGGGTTCAACTTAGAAGTTTCTTGATTTGAGTCACAAAAATGCCCTCTTCTTCACAACAACGCTCAAGGGTAACTAATTTAAGCTGAACTACCCACCTTATAATCCAGGTTTAGCTTCGTTCAAATTCTGTTTATTCAAAAATAATAAAAAGATTAATTTTATTCATTCTTGACCTTACTTATACTAGAAGATAATAAAATGACTAGGTACAGGTTCAGTAAAGCATTATTTTCTTTAAAGTTGTTAAGCTTATCCATTGCTTAATCTACCAAGTATCTCTAACCATATTATTGCCATGTTGCTATTAAAATTTTACTTAGTGTTTTGCCACTGTATCATCGCTACCTAGATAGCTATTCCTGTTCTTGAAAGAACGATCATCTTGATGGAAAGTGGGCGTGGTTCTCACGAAAAAGTATGAAACCGTATTCTGGTACTTTAAGCGATTGTCACATCCATCAAATCTTGAGAGAACTTGTTCTACTGGTCCGAACCAAGAGAACGGCGAAATTTTGAAAGAACGACGCTGTCTTTCCCGTCACTATGCGATATTTGTAGGTTATAAAAGCTGAAGAAAATTCATGATTGTTTTGAAAATATTGTAAATTTTTATAGAATATTTTTGTTCGCAAATATACATATAAAAATGGGTATTGAGGAAGTAATTTTGAACCACGATGGACCTGAGGAAGTCAGATTAACGGAAAAACAAATGGCAAATTATAATCGTCGATGTCTACCACGGTTTCGTCGATTTGGAGATTTAAATGATTCAGAATTCACGAAGCTGTTTAGGTAAGTATCTATTATATAAATATTTGTGGAACTTGGCGGACTTTACTTCATTTAATTTATTTTACTGGCTTGGTAAAGATCTGCGAAGATATCTTGTACTAAAAATAACCTAATTTATAGAATTCTCAGGGCTTGAAAGGAGACAACATCATCTTTGCCAGAAGTCATGGTAATATTTGGTAACTATAAAGTTAGCATATGCAATAGTAGCATGTCATTAATGATTTTTTTACTTGGTTGGATTATACATATTTGTAATATATTATCTGCTTCAGTTACTCTTAAAAAATTTGGATGTTAAGCTAATATTAATTTTTCTTTTTAGATTTAGGTACCCATATTAATATAATTTTATTGAAGTATAAATATTTGTAGGTTCTTGGATTTTTTGCGACTAGCAGCTACCACGAAATAACTGGGTTGAATATATTTCTGGAGTATTGTAGAAGAAAAACCCAGATACTTTAAATAGAGACAATGCTATTTCATAGTAGATCTAATTGCTACAAAATTTAAATGAATTATGAGCTTGTCCAATTGGGTAATTTTCTATTAAATTGTAAATTATATACAGCTACCATTAATACGTATTTTGTAAACTTAAAATTTAAATGTAATTTGTTTTTTTTTTTTTAAAGAATTAAAACTGGTGTTAAATAGGTAATATCTAAGATAATTTGGAAATATACGAGATTTTTATAATGTTTTAGGTTTTATACTAAACATAATTTCCCTAGTATTAGTGGGTACATTGACGGCACTCATGTTACAATTATAAGATCAGCAACAGATGACCTAGAATTTGCGATGAGACTTTATTAATCATGAATATAAATGCTAAATTTCGTGGTAGTACCCATGATTCTTATATTTGGAATGAATCTAACATTTCCAATATAATGGAAATGATCTATACAAGAAACCCAGATTTATTTTTCCTCATTGGAGATTCAGGTAAATTAATTGTACAGTAAACTGATTATTTGTTATTAATTTAGAATATGTTTAAATATATAAATGAAAGTGAACCAAGTTTAATTTTTTCAGGATTTCTTTTAAGGTCATGGCCTTTGGAAGACATTTCACAACTGGGGACACCAGAGGAAAGATTTAATAGATATCTGTTCATTATGGAGTACCGTTGAAAGATGTTGTGGTGTCTTGAAGAATAAATTTAGATGTTTTTCAAAAGATAGATAATAATTTTTTAATATGGGAAATGTTCATCAAGAACAAGAGGTACACCCTGATCTACAAGAAGCAAGACCGATCCAACAACACATTATCAGTAACTACTTTAGGGAAAATTAATAATTTTACTATTAGCCGAATACTATGTATATATTTGAAGTATGCAGAATGTATTTTATTGATGAAATAAATTTTTACACATTTCATTTTGTTTTTTTACTTTGTATATTCATTCCCTGATATTTAAGGGGAGTATAAAAAATAGCATTTTTACAAAAGTAAGAAAAATCTTTCTTTTCCCAACCCAGTAGAAAATAAACTAAATTTGTATTTTAGGAAATGAAAATGTTAATTTTATTTCGCATGATATCCTTTACATCTTTGTAGGTGATACTAATTTCACGCATAACGACTATTTTACCAGTAAAACATTTCGATCTGTTTTTTTACATATTTATTTTTTTCTATATAAAATTCTCTTTCTAATTCTTTTCTATCATTAAGAATATTAAATAGGTTAAAAATATTAATTATTATATTCATTTTAAATTCGAATATTTGCTTGCTAAGTAGGGTTATGTCCATATTTACTATATTTTTTAGGGTTAAATGCACAATTTATATGGTTACATACACTATTGATGCTTGGCAACATAGCTTACTAGAATTTGTTTCCGATCTCCCATCACATCATACGAGAATACGGTAATACACGATCGAGAGAATAACCGTAGGATGGGATTGTCCCTATTCTCTCAAGAAAATTATCACTTCCTATGAAAAACCAGAATAGCTACCTTGGAGGATTATAATTCCAAATAATCTTGCTGACAAATAAACTACTTTTAAAGATGTTTCTTAAAAAGAAAATAATTTATAGTTACGCCATTGCTTCTGCACATTTATTTCTTGATCTGGCCCATCTCTTTTCAGCTTTCCGGTTGCAATCTTGCAAAAAATTCTGCCAATAAATTGAAATTCTCGGAATTCGATCAAACCCATAACAAATAATGAGGCGAATAAGGGAGTGAATAATGGATCACTCGCGACAAGTTGTCACAGCAATGGGTTTCGTATGAAAGTTGAATAGTTTGCCTGCTAAAAATGCTAAACGATTATAAGTTGTTAAAAATGATGAATATGACGAATAGAAAAACGACGCGAGTTAAAAACTTTGAAAACAATTATAAGAATTTATTCATTTCATTTAAATAAATAAATAAATAAATAAATAAATAACATCATATATTACAAAAAATATCAAGGCGAGTGTTTAGTCTTATACTTATCCCCAATTGCATTCTGAACTTACATTGATAGATATTTTATTGATTACATTTCCATCCAATAGTAGCAAGTCGTAATAAAATATTTAAAAATATTTATGTATAAATACAACAAGCACGTAAAAAATGTGCAGTGCACCATAATTATCATTAAAATCAACTATTTCAAGAAAGAATTGTAAATAACACAATACACTCTTCGACATTAAAACAATCAATAGCCCCCCTCCCCGCTGACGCGCAAGCAAAACAACCGTTTAGTAGTAGTATCGGGGAAGTTTTAATAAAAATTCTAACAGGTCTCTTGAATGAGAAATACGGCATAAAAAAGATCTTTATTTTCAAAAGATACAATTCTCATTCATTGCACTGTTATCCAGTCTCAGTGTCTCAATAACGAAATTTTCGGAATTCTAAGATATATCTCTAGAACTCTAAAATTCGCTGATATTCGCGTATAAAAACCTTTGACAAAATAAAAAACTTCTATATTATTTTTAAATTTTTGATAATCAAGCTTACGTATCTGTACGAAAAGTTTGTTGTAGAGGTATAGATTTAATGAATTTTCCAAGTCTGAATCAGATTAATCCCTCATCTGATGTTATGCGCATGAATTTCACTATAATACTATATTCTGTTGTATTTTTTGAGCATTTCCAAAAGTGCTTGGTCAATATATATTGAGGAAAATGGCATGAAAAGGTTAGTAGCGCTCCTATAATATAAAAGCGCCCTCAGCCTAAGAACACTTTTTATTGTCGAAAAACTATAATGGATGCAGCACTAACAATACTGTTTCATACGTCAGATATGAATAGAAAAGAGAGAAATACGCCCATTTTAAATTGTTAAACTATTGGATGACCATTTCCTGAAATTTATTCAGCTCACATTTTGAGAATAAACCATTTGTGGGCATTATCTTCTAGTTTCTTCGATTTAATATGTATTTTCTCGATATTATTGGTTCAACAGACTTAAATGGAAAAAAGGATGTCCCTTCGGGAACCAATATATATATATATATATATATATATATATATATATATATATATATATATATATATATATATATATATATATATATATATAAACTTCGCTCCAACCATATCCCTTCCGTGTTAGAGGTTGCACAGTTTGAACAAACTGCTAAGGAAAACAATTTATCCTATTCCACCACCATCGAGATGATGGCCTACCTGTACCACCATACTGAGAAGAAAGTCAAAACTTACCCTCCCCGCCACAGTGATACGGCAGAGGTACATGTTTCGTCTCTACTAGACTCATCAGGGTACCGACATACACCTGGCTGTGCAAAGGATAGATCAGAAGGAAGAATGCAAATACTGAACGCGGCTTCGCCGACCTCCCGCCAGATGGCGTATATATGTTTATGCGGGTTTCACGGATTCCTCCGTGTGAAATGCAGTAGCAGTGGATATATCCACATTTTGAACAGTTTGGACAAATTGCTAAGGAAAAGAATTTATCCTATTCCACCACCATCGAGATGATGGCCTACCTGTACCACCATACTGAGAAGAAAGTCAAAACTTACCCTCCCCGCCACAGTGATACGGCAGAGGTACATGTTTCGTCTCTACTAGACTCATCAGGGTACCGACATACACCTCGCTGTGCAAAGGATAGATCAGAAGGAAGAATGCAAATACTGAACGCGGCTTTGCCGACCTCCCGCCAGATAGCGTATATATGTTTATGCGGGTTTCACGGATTCCTCCGTGTGAGATGCAATAGCAGTGGATATATCCACATTATGCAGTTGCAGTGCTGGAATCACATCCAGCAAACGTACAACTATATGCAGCTCCGTGCATAAATGAAGTAAAATGCGAACAGTAAATGCAAACTGCGCTCCAACCATATCCCTTCCCTTTAGAGGTTGCACAGTTTGAACAAATTGCTAAGGAAAACAATTTATCCTATTCCACCACCATCGAGATGATGGCCTACCTGTGCCACCATACTGAGAAGAAAGTCAAAACTTACCCTCCCCGCCACAGTGATACGGCAGAGGTACATGTTTCGTCTTTACTAGACTCATCAGGGTACCGACATGCACCTGACTGTTCGCATTTTACTTCATTTATGGACGGAGCTGCATATAGTTCTACGTTTTCTGGATGTAATTTCAGCACTACAACGGCATCCACTGCTATTGCATCTCACACGGAGAAATCCGTGAAACCCGCATAAACATATATACGCCATCCGGAATTATCTATTATTCCTATAAAAATACCTTATTATTTAATTTGGTTGGATTTATTGTCAAAAAGGATTTTATAATATTTTGAAACCATTAATACAGGATATTTTAAAAATAAGATTAAAAATCAAATTGATGGAATCGTCAAATGTATTTTTTTTTAAATGGAAACCATTAAATTTAGTATTAAAAATAAGGATAAGTGTGTGTTAGGTTGCCTATGCCAAAAATTTTAAGTTTTCGAAATATTGCCAATTTAATATCTTTATATAACGATTTTGCTGCAGATTTTTAGTTCAGTTATAATCTTAGTTGGCTATGACGTTTTACTCATCTGACGGTATTGAAAAACAAATACAACTCTGGTTCTCTCTTTATACGCGTTTCAACCACTTTATGGTCTCTTCAGTGAAGCTGTATTGAACCGAGGGCAAAAACAATTGTTTAAATAAAATATAAATTCCGAGCAAGATATTTAACCTGTAGACTTTTTGATATCAGACTGAAAAATATCACCAGTTAAACGACATCTGTACATTCACAGAGGTAGTGCGAAAATTAAGACTTTAGTAAGTAATATATATATATATATATATATATATATATATATATATATATATATATATACTTAAATTACTTTTTTCTTTTTATTTTTCTTGAACAGCTATTTAAATATATTATTTTATCTTTTTTCTTGGGATTTCGATTCGGTCAATGGAATAAAAAATTAATTTATTTTCTCATAGATGTTTGATTGTCTTTTTTTTCACAAGCGTTTCGACCCTATTATTGGTTTTCATCAGTGCTTTCTAACAATATGAATTTCCAAAACATAAATACACAAAATATTAAAAGTTTTTTATAAAAATCGTCACATTTTAAAAATTATTTACAAATAAAAATACTCAAAGTTTAACATGTATTATTTTAAAAATAATATATATATATATATATATATATATATATATATATATATATATATATTAAAAATAAACAATATCACGGTTCATGTATTTGAAAAAGTTATTTTATTCTCCCCACGACAGTTAAGAAAGGGGATAGATAGCATATTCTCTGTGAATTCCACTCTGGTTCTCTCTCCATACTAGTTTCGATCACGATCGGTGGAGTTGTAACGAACCGAGAGCAAAATGCACAGAAAACAACTGTCTACTTAAAATCTCCATATCGTAAAATATCGGCAAGATATTACCCGTAGAACATGATGCCGTACTGTTATCTTAAACAGTACAAACGAACATCTGAATAAACCCCGGAAAGCCATTTTAATTTGAAAATGACGTTTCAACGACGTCCACGTTTTTTATAAATTATTTTCTGAATTAACCAAATTAGTTTTGCGTTTTAAAACTATCTTTTCGTATTATGTGATCTTATTGTTAAGTGATAATGACTGTATCTGTTGAACACAACCTGGTATTTTATACATACCCACTTTGAAGTCTCGAGGAAGGGAATAAAATTTCTCGAAAGCTAGACTAACAAAAAAGAGTTTTCTTTATGGCCAACCATCCTTTTGACTGCAGCCCTACAAAAGTGCCTTAAACCTCTCGGTTTAGTTGGCTTTTTCCTATATATATATATATATATATATATATATATATATATATATATATATATATATATATATATATATATATATATATATAACTTAAAATCCGCAGCACAACATTACACAATTTTTATTCCACATACATACATCACCTACACACACAGATTAACTTCTGTGATAGTACACAGCCTGGCTAAACAACAGAAGTGAATCTGTGTGTAATTTTTTTAATTATTAACAATTTTTCGGGTCAGGGGGTCAAAATACATACAAAAACTTTGTTGTAGCCATATCCCTTCACCGGCTAGGAAAACCCAGTGGGCCCCCAGACTATAAAAAAACTAAGATTTATTCAAAAGATGAGTACAAAAAGTGGTGAAGAGATTGCTAATATTCTTGTTGCGAATTTCCAAGACAGACTTCAAGAGTCTCTACAGAAAAATGGAGGTTATTTACACCGCATTACCTTTAAGAAATAAAAATGGCATATTATCAGTTTACTGACATTGTAACTTATTTTAATTAAATTAAGTTACCATTAGAATCCAAAAGTATTCAAAATTTCTCGTTCCTGAGGACCACCTGGGTGTATAATATACACCGAGAGCCGTAGTTTCAGAAATAAATGGAACTGGTTTTAATAAACTAACAACAAGCGTATATTGTTTTTAAATTATTGCTACAACAAACATTTAAAACAATAAATAGTCACTAATTAAAGCATCTGCATCGCTTGTCAACATACCATTATTTACTCCTTTCGAAACTTTCTACCTCCTTAAATTTACGGTCTTTTAAAGACATTTTTTCCAAACAGAAGCCGAAACTTTAACTGCTTAATAGGTAGCTGCCTAATTAACAATTTGGGAAGCTGGTCCGTGATAACATTTTATATAATTGCCTACAAATATTTTAACGAACCTTTTTAATTGTGATTGTGTTAAAAAATATATACGGGATGAAACAATGGCGTAGATCGGGTAAACAGATCTGTAGATATATTGTGTCTTAATTTCAAGTTCAATCATGCACAAAAATGACACTGTAAAAAGGAAATGCACTAAATTTAATGTAAATGTGCTGAAAGTAAATTTCACAAACGTTTATTAAATGCGTTTAATGTAGTGCATTAAATTTAATTATTTGCATTAATCTAAATTAAAGTTTGGTCATCATATTATGGACCAGCAAACCAAGCGATTTTTGGGAGGTAAAAATGACTCAAATACTATCTGCGATCTTATTGCAGAAATGAATAGGCAGAGGTAGTAGAAGTGACATCTCATCTCGTGTCTTAACAAATTTTGGTTGGAACATTGCTTTTTTTTTAACAAATAGGTCGAAAAATGATTTTCTCCGGTTTTTTGGTTTTTACGGAAAATCTAAGGGATTTAGAGAAATGTGTTCCATAGATGAATTGTACGTCTTGAAAATATCTTTAAATCGGTCTGTAAACAAAAAAGTTATTGCAAATTAAACATTAAAAATGGCTTACAATCCTTAGTTCCGCACATCGCTAGCCTTTGATGTATCCACCAAAACAAAACACATATTAAGGATAATGGATACACGACTGGACTGAAGCTAAACAATATAGTCCTGAGAGACAGCGATTCGATGTGCTTTTTAACGAGGATTTATACTTTGAGTACTGAAAAAGCATGCTTAAAAAGCATTTGTAGTTCGTATTTATTTATTTTGATTTATTTATTTACTTATCTTAATTTAATTTAAAATTGGGTCACACAATATAAACTGCAATTAGAGCTAAAGTGGGATTTAGAGAAAAATGTTCCACAGACGAATTGTACGTCTTGAAAATATCTTCAAAATGAGTTTTTGTTTGTTCAAATCGGTCTGTAAACAAAAAAATTATTGCAAATTAAACATTAAAAATGGCTTATTTTTCAATTGTTAATAACTTTCTTAATATTTATTGAATTGTTTTCAACTTTTACCAGAATGTGAGTTTTAAAGTGCTTAAAAAGTATACGGAAGTTGGGCGCTATCGGCCCAATAGCTTTTGTAAAATTGCAATTGTTTATTAGAAAAACGAAAAAAGTGACTATTTTTGATTGGCTGTACCGGCGTCTAGGAAACTGCTACAGAGTTCTGTCAATGTTCATTCTCTTCGCAAAGACTTAAGCTATCATGTACTAAAAAGTGGATATTTTTCATATTTTGTTTATGCAAAATCGTCATGAAAATAAGGGTAGTTTTTCGCTTATAAATAAATTAATTAACAACCGCATTTTTTGTCAGATTTGTTAATAAAGCATATCATTGGAAAGCTGGTAAAAAAATTCGAATTTTGAGAAAAAAGTCTCTACGACCAATAGGAACCGAGTTAGCAATTTTTTTTCAAAAAATCACAGGGGGATTGTTTAATTATATTAAGAGCTGAATTTTTTAGAGTTCAGTAATAAGGGCCTACAGTATATGAAATCATTCATTTGAGGTTAATTTATACACAATCAACCCTTCAGGAGATCGCTAAACTGAGTGTACGTGCTGGACGCCAGATAAGGTAAGTTGGAGGGGTAACCGAATCTCACGAGTATAAAGTGAGACGCGTCATCAAATCAGCGCGCGCTTTAAAAATTAGCAATATCTCCGCTAAATAACGTAGAGCTTTCATTCTTTAATTTTTTTTGGGGTAGCTCATCGAAAAAATAATATTGGGCACATGTTCAACCTTCTCGGATTAGCGCCCCCCCCCCCCCCCCGAAAATTGCATTTTTTACATTTAAATTTTTTTTTACTCGTTTTACATGTTTTATTTTATTGAAAACGATTAAATACCTTATTATATTATTAACAACCTTATTATATTATTAACAAAATTTTCATTTTGATAATCACGGAAACAGTGATAGTGATATAACCATAGACATGAAATTATTACAATGTGTCCTCGACGAAATTCCGCAATCGATTTCTGGGAAAATAGACTTTGGAAAATTTTTAAAATGTGGCAGTGTACTAAAATCGATGAGGACAATTCGGCTAAAATATTTTCAAGATGGTGGCACTAGTAGACTGATTTGATATTTTGATAATAAGGAAATACAGGGTGATCAAAAACTGACATTAAATATTAACTGGAAAAAATCGTTAAATGCAAACATTCTCTTTTTACAATGTTATTTACTTAGCATTAAATATAAAGGTGACTTTGTATAAAGTTGCTTATTCCAAAAATTGGCAGTTTTTGAAATATTGGCAATTTAACATTTTAGTGTGGTAAAAATGCTAAACGGCTTACCTATACAGGGAAGCAACTTATTTTAATGAATGTTCAAAATTTACATCCTGAACTGAACAAAAAT
Organism: Diaprepes abbreviatus; assembly: GCA_034092305.1. Classification (NCBI taxonomy): domain Eukaryota; kingdom Metazoa; phylum Arthropoda; class Insecta; order Coleoptera; family Curculionidae; genus Diaprepes; species Diaprepes abbreviatus. The sequence continues at coordinate 22,777 of JASJET010000500.1, read as the reverse complement.
TTTAAACATCTCCGAGTTAGTTCGTCTTGGATGCCCGCTCTGATTGAATGTGGAGATAAACTTTATAGCGCCCCCCTTTCTCTTGCCATACAGTCCTTCATCGTTGTCACTAGATTACAATAAATGAATTTTTTTCCACTTGTCACAAAAGTTGGTAGCTGAAACGGTTCTGTCTGATGCCTGCCAGAGGTAAATTACTTAAATATTGATTGTCTAACTCTTCTAGAATATTTAAATATTTTTCTTCTGCAAAAATTAATACATAATTTAAAATGGAGACATAATTTGCTTTGTATTTTTTTTGTAGGAGGGGGGGGGTACAAGCTACATTCATGTCCCTAATGTAACAGACACAGGCAAATCTATTTTTTTAATTCAAAGCTCTTGAGAGTTGAAGGGGGGGGGGCGATTGCACAGGATAGCAAGCTGCGAGTCTTTCCTGGTTTCGCGCCTGATTGTTAATGAATTACCATTTAAATTTTCTTCATAAAAATATAGCTCTACTATTCTATCATTTCTTGCAACACGAAATAGGTTAAATTGCTAAGTTTCTTTAAAATTCCGTAATTTTACCGTATGAGGATTTGAATTACTCCAAAAATAGGAATTGTGTCTGTTAAAAAAGCCATTTTTCGAAAATTTTGCTTCATCAGTCCATATTATGTGATCCAAAAATCAAGGGTCGTCTTGTATCATCATTAATATAAGATTTTTTTTTTTTTGATTTATTACCCTTACAGCATACAAAGTTGTACATTGATCGGTCACATTTCAATGTAATACAATGAAAGGAAAAATAAATAAAAAATATATAATAAGCAGAATATAAAATAAAATGGACATATTTAACAAATTAAAGTGCTTAAAATATTTATATACAAACACAAAAATGTAAATGAAAACAGCACAGAAAGACAGAAAAAGAAAAATCTATACAGATTAAAAACACATATGCAAATACAATACATATATAGCCAATTAAAAGATATTAAAATCATAAGAACCTAACGTCCAAAATAAACGTAAGTCGATATAAAAAATAAATTAAATTAATAAAGTTATTAAACATAAAAAAAGATCAAAATAACAAACAAAAGAAAAAATTGTGTTTCAACAGAATTCTAAGCATTGAGCTTTTGCTGTTTATAGAGTCACTTATCTTAACGTTATCAAGGATATGCCGCAAGATATTCCAGAATTGCAATTTCGACATTTTTATCATTGAAAATAGGTTTTTTTTTAAGCATTTTTACCTTAACGGTGGCAAAACTTTTGAAATTTTCCAATGTTTGTTCAACACTGTTCCATGGCGGTTTCTGTTTATCTGGATATATATCAGAAAATGTCGGGCATATTCTTGATAAAACTTTATTACATTTCCCATAGATAATAAACAAATTTAAATAAACTTCGTGCGGGGCGCCATCATTTTTATTAGTAATTGTCAAATGGCAAGAAATAGTGACATTTCTGTAGTGCTCTACTGTTTTCTTTAATCGCGTTTTTCCGTCATGGCCAACTAATAACAAAAATTAAAATCCGTGTAACTGCAAATTTTTCGAGTATTTAACCTAATACAAAGTTACCCTCACTTTTAATGCTTAATAAGATATATAAAAATAGTGGATATATATTTAAAAAAATTGGCTTTTAACGATTTTTTCGAGATAATGTTAATGGTGGTTTTGGATCTATTTATTATCAAAATATCAACACAGAACACTAAAGTAGATCCCCTTCTAGAAGGAAATTAACTCCAATTATATAATAAAGGCTTTCATATAAAAGAAATTAATAGTTACGTTTAGGCCTGTAAAGGCCATTTTTGACATAAAATTTAAAATATGTCAAAAACAGTTAGACTTAGGTATAGGACATTATGCATGAAGTATGTCTATAATTTGGCTTAAAGTCTAAAAATAAAATAACATATAGGTTATTTCATTGAAATAAGTAGAAGTCCCACCATCTTGAAAATATTTTAGCCGAATTGCCGCCATCTACTTTAGTAAGCTGCAAAATTTTTAAAATTCCCAAAGTCTGACAAATCGATCGCGGCAATTCATCGTGGGACACACTATATAAACTCTTGTAATTGTTCAGAAGGTCTGAAGACAGTTACACAAAGACTAATTTTGAGACTCGGGATATAATTGTCCACAAATTAAAAACTCTTTTGACGTTGTCTAAAATAGGAAAAAATTCCAGACAACTGGAAAAACGCGCTGATAATTATTTTATTTAAGGAAGGGAATCTCTGGATAACTATCAACCAAGCGGCTTGTTTTCTCAAATTTATAATTTGTGGACAAAAAATGTCACGAACAGGTTAACGAATAGACTAGACAAATACCAATCGGTGAAGCAAGTGACTTCTCGAAGAGTCAACCATCTTTGGTAAAAATTCGTAAAAAGTAAAAAGTAGGGAAATTACTGTTTTTTTGAAAAAAATTCCGATACTCACCTCCTATTTCGAGCTCATAGAACACAATTTTGAACTTAATTTTTCACTATTTTTCCTCACTTTCCCGGAAAACTCAAACAAGTAGCATCACTTCACAAAGCACTTTTATTTCAGTTAAAACACCGAATTTACGTATTTATTTTCAATGAATCCAGTTACAATATATTGTATGTAATTTATTTCAACTATTTTTGTACAAATTTTGGCAAACCAACTTAGAAAAACTTATATTTTAACGAAAAATCAAAAATATGTCTCGGAAACGCCATCAACCGTCAGACTATCTAAACGCTGCCAGATGTAAAATTTTTTCGTGATATAAACTATAAAATTTGTCCTTCTCAGTCAACAACATAGTTTAATTTTTTTAATGTTTAAAACAGTTTCTGAGTAAAAATGATCTTAATCCCTCAAAATTTTTGGTTGGTTTTGGTTAGGATAATAATTCAGATTAGAACAAATCAAGAGGTATGTGCCATTTTAGTTTCGTTTCTTTTGATTTGTTTTTGATAATTTTCTTGATTTAAGTGCAAATTTATAAATTTTTTTGGTGGGTACCATTTTGGTTTTATTTCTTTTGATTTGTTTTTATAATTTTCTTAATTTTTTCCGATAAAAAAGTGCAAATTTATGAATTGTTATTGACGGGTATCATTTTGGTTTTGTTTCTTTTGGCTTGTTTTTGATAATTTTCTTGATTTTTCCGATAGAAAAAAGTACAAATTTATGAATTTTTATAAAATACAGATGCTCCTATTTGTGTTTTTAACGGAAAGATCAAGAAAATTATTAAAAAGAAATGAAAAGAAACAAAACCAAAATGACACCCACCTTTACATTTGTTCTGATCTCAATTATTTCCTTGGTTAGTTCAGGTTTAGCTTGATTTTGGTTAATTTAGGAAACAGAAACTAACCTGAACTATTCTAAATTGACCAAGATTTATATCTTCCTGGTATAAACTTTAAAATTTACAGTAAATATAGTTTAATGTTTGTAATGTATAAAAAAGGGTAAAATTAACTTTAACAATCCAAAATTTTTGGTTAATTCTGGCTGGTACAGGTTTAGCTTGGTTTTGGTTACTTTAGAAAACTGAGATTAATCTAAACTAACCTTTCTGCTAACGAACATAAGTCATATAGTCAATTCATATTATCCGCTTTAAACTACTAATATTTGGAGGGAAACAGACAAAAGCAATTATAATCCTTAAAACCTTTAATATTTAGAGTCAAAATCGCACATGAAAGACATAGACATGAGAATAATTAATAGTACTTTAATAATCAAAAGAAAGGGAAAAATCCTTTTTGGATCTTTTCTTTCCAATTCAAATAGAAAGAGAAGAATACATGTGACTTTTAAAGAAATCGGTTGTGTAATCTGGCAACATCGCCGATTTCAATAAGTACGCCTGAACTGAACTATGCAAGCTGTTATGTATTGGTGGCGGCCGATTGGTTTTTATTTGTTGTGATTTTTGTCGTGATTTTTTTCGATAAAAAAAGTGCATATTTTTGAATTATTGTATAATACAGAGGCTTCTATCAGTGTGGAATTTGTCGTTGTAACAAAAGTTTAACGATTTAGTGAAAAAAATTGAACCTAAAGTGAAAAGTGATTTTTCCTGTTTTCCGCAACTTTGAAGAAAAATTATAGAAAACCGAGGTCAGAATCGTATTCTACAACCTCGAAATAGGAGGTACGTATCAAAATTTTTTCAAAAATAACGTCATTTTCCTAGCATTTCACTCTTTACGAAATCTTACCTCATCTTTTTACAGTCAAAAGTCTGTTAGAGAAAGCGATGGCGTATAATATATCTGCATATACAGTTTTTATTGACAATGAAAAGACATTTGACTCAAATGAGCATAATCTTCGAACATACCCCTGTAGAAGTAACATAACGTCAGAACTAGGGCCCGGTTGTTTGAACGCTGAATAACGTAATAATATTTTTATTTATATTTGAAAAAGTGTTGATAAACAGTAGATATTTAATTTCTTGGTACAGACATACCGATTTTATGCTATCCTCTTCTAATTGCATTATTTAAACGAGTATCATCGGTACGTCCTTCGAACATACCCCTAGGTACGTCAATTCTGAAAACAAAGTATGAATATATGGTTGCCTAAATTTTTATTATTGTTATTTTCAATATGTAAACAATATCTAACAATATTTACCGATAAAAATATATTTTTAAATCCTCTTTTTGTTAATATTAATTGTAAACTTCGCATTTATAGTAATTTCTAACACTTAAAAACACCGAAAAAGTCACGACAAGCAATTAAACTGAAAGACAAGATAAGTAAATATGTTTATGTCTGTCAAACATCAAAAAAGCGTCTCCCCCACCGACCATAAACAGCCTTCAAACAAATCTATTGTTGTTTAAATCTAGGGTATGATCGAAGAGCATAATATTCGATAATTTGGTCACCGAGTGTATTGTAGTATTCGTGTAGTTGTATTCGTAACCACGATATACAATCTGAGAAATCGACCTAAAATTTTACAGCGGTTTTTCGTCCACGATACCAGCGGTTGGACTCATCAGTGGGTCCACTGGCATCTTTCCCAGACACCCTGTGTTGACGTACCTATATATAGTTGGAACTGATATTTGTACTTATTTTCGGGCGGAACGTGTCGGTAGGATATTGATTATTTGTGTCATTTCTCTTTATCGACCAGACATCGTGATTTTTAATTTTTATCCGTAGTACCACGACAGTATATTAAAAATATCAATATGCACAAGAATTCTTTATTTACAAAAGCATACCGACAATTAAAATTAAAATCCACAGTTTATAGGTAATCCAAAAGACAGCACTTGCCAAAGCACAAAGCAGACGTTTAATCGGATTAAAATCCCCTTCGATAGGCCTAAATTCACGTCACTGTCTAAAGGCCACCAAAGCTTTTTTGGTTCTTTGAAAAGCCAGTGGGGCAAGAGCGGAATCACCGCTTAAATTGGCCATCTATATGCGTAGATACAATCAGCTGACTACGTAATTATTAAATGTACAAGTTAAGCAGCTCAAAAACTACAGTAATTGGCTTCGTAATTAAAAGGACTCTCGCAATTTGGATGTTTTAATTAGGGAGGCTGAAGATGTGGAGGAGCGATACTATACCGTGGTGAAATAAAATTAAACGTTTCTTTCAATGGCTTATTCTGATCGTATTTTTTGCTTGTAAATGAATGAAAAAATAAAACCACGGCTATTTAAAAAACAAGTCTTTAAAGCAAGCAACCTGATATGAACGGTATTAAATAGTTCTGTCAATGACGGGATAAAAAACAAAGATAAATTGATCGTTCTAGTTATCAAAGCGAATAAAAGATAATTATTGTAGGTGACTAAGTTTTGGAAATTTCCAATATTCTTCCTCCTCAAAAAAAATTGTGAAATTATAAATTATTTTTTTTATATTAATAGGAATCTGTGATTCGAACATGATATATATATATATATATATATATATATATATATATATATATATATATATATATATATATATCAATTTGTTTACATAACCAGTAAAATGATTACATCCACACAGTAATACTACAATATCACACCTAGACAGGCGCGGATCCAAGGAGGGGGGCGGTGGGGGCGATCGCCCCCCCCCCCCCCAAGAGCTTTGAGTTTAGGAAAATAGACCCGATGTTTCCTTTTATACTACAGTTTATTTAAGAACTAGAGAGAGTAATAAATCATTTTTTATCCTTTTTCTCTTCGCAAACTACCTGTGTTCTTTAGTCCAGTGTCTTTAGCAAAATCAGTTAGACACATATATTTTTCATAGGAATGGGTTAGAAATTTTATAAACAAAAATACCGATCTATAATAATGGACTAAAACGTAGCCTTATTCTGTCAAAAAATTCGAAGTTATAATTTAAATACTTACAAAATATCCATTGTCAAAAATACAAAAAGGTAAACATATATAAAAAAATAAATTTGTCCATATAATATTAAAATATTTATGGGGCTCTCGGTCATTTTATTATTAATTAAAAACATTTTTAGGGTTGACGTTTCAGATTATTTATTTCTTAAACCATCTGCAGTATTACAATTAAACACTAAAAAGGGATTCAAATGTAATTACTTTTTTATGTTGTAATTAAAATTAGACCTACTTATTTTTATTTCTATTGTACTGATATCTTAATTTAATTTACTTTATTATGTGGAAATACGATAGCCCCAAAAAAATAAGATAAACATGTTAATTCTGCACGCTTAAGAAAAAGACACAAATACAATGATAGAATAATAATAAACTTACGGCTAATTGGAATTAAATATATATAAAATTAAAGAGTTGGACATACTTAAATAAAAAAATATAAAAAAAACATATAAACAACATTAAACAATAAAATACAACAAAAACAAAAATTTAAATAATAAATTGAGTTTACACTTATTAACACTACGTATATAATTCGTAATCAAAGTCAGTGAAACTATCTTCGCTCAAATTAATTATAATTGATTCCTCAATCTCACCGATCATGAGATCGAGTTCTCACATTTCGTTTTGTTCTTTTATTATATGGATTTTTTCCAATTTTCCGCAATAACTTTATTCAAAAAAATCTTTCAAAAGTTTAGTTAAATTACTAAATTTATTAATTGTATTATTTCTAGCAACTCTACCTTTTAATTGAGAAAGATATTTACTTCTCCAACGGACAGTTTCCGGAATATCTATAGGAACAGATTTTCTATCCGGTTTTTCCCAGCAAAAATTAAGTTCTCTGAGTAATTTCCAGAGATCAGTTCTTTTAATTTCAGGTAAATCGCGATTTTCATTGATTTTAGTTAGAATTTTGTAGACGGTTGGGATCTGCTTCACATTATAAAATGTATATACAACTCCTTTAATTGCAGTTTTTATTTCTTCTTCCAACTAGGTTTTTCATCTGCTTGTGATCGAATGTGGCTTGGGAGTACTAACAATTCCAGTCGTTTCTTCTCCTTCAGTATTCGGTACATAGTAGATTTTCCAACTCCTGTCATGTTGGAACACATCTCAAAAGAGCTTTTAACATTATTATCTAGATATATAATATATAAAAACAAACGCAAACAAGATAAATCACTAAGAACAAACTGTAAGGTGTACTTTGCTCACTGACAGAAATTAAATTAAACTATCAGAATTTTTATGTTGCAGTAATATAATGAAATATAATTAGATTTACGGCAGTTCTCAGTTACCAGCGGCACTGGAGCAGGACGTCGGAGGTTTCGGTGACAGTTTTATTACTCTCTCTAGTTCTTGAATAGAGTATAGGAATGTGTGAACTTGCGATCGCCCCCCCCCCTTCCCAAGAGCTTTGAGTTCAGGAAAATAGAACCCGTTCTGCCTTTTATATTAGGAATGAGTATGCTGCTTGCATTCCCCCCCCCCCCCCGTTGACAACTTGCCTTTCTTGACATACTGAACTTTTGTGATATCACCGCCCCCCCCAAAGAGAGGAGCTGGATCCGCCCCTGCACCTAGATGATGCAGCATCTGTATGTGCAAAAAAAAACAAATCATATCCTAAAATTGCAGTGAATGCCAAAACATGGAAACACTTAATCCAGTAAAACAAAAAAAAATAAATAAATATGAGTACAGCAAATAGATCTACACTAATACACAATTTAATTCTGACGTATAACTTTTTCAAATAAACTACTATTCTTTAGAATAAATTCTTTACATATTTTATTAAAGGTTTTTATCTTATCTATTTGACGGATCCCGGCTGGGAGAATATTGTAACATTTAGGAGTCAAATAATCAATAAATTTAAGATTCATTGTTTTTTTGTTCTCCGGCATTATTAAAAGTTTGTTCATATTTGCTCGAGTCGAGTAGCAATGATTTGTGAAATTCTTAAAATGCTTTGATTTGTGACAGTATGAACATATCAACTGTATGTACAAACACTTTATACTACATATATCCCGACTATATAACAGACATGATAGATAGGTCTTATTTCGCATATATATAATTTTAATAATATATTTTTGCATAATATTTAATGATCCCATATTACACTCATAAGCTGTATATATATATATATATATATATATATATATATATATATATATATATATATATATATATATATATATATATATATATATATGTTTATACGGCTTTCACGGATACCTCCGTGTGAGATGCATTAGCAGTGGTTATATCCACATTATGCTGTTGTAGTGCTGAAATCACATTCAGCAAACGTACAACTATATGCAACTCCGTACATAAGTGAAGTAAAATGCGAAACAGTGAATGCAAACTTCGCTTCATCATATCCTTTCTGTGTTAGAGGTTGCACAGTTAGAATAAATTGTGATAAAACACAATTCATCCTATTCCACCACCATCGAGATGGTGACCTACCTGTACCACCATACCGAGAAGAAAGTCAAAGCTTACCCTCCCCGCCATAGTGATACGGCAGAGATACATGTTTCGTCTCTCACTAGACTCATCAGGATACCGACATGCACCTGGCTGTGAAAAGGACAGATCGGAAGGAAGCATATATATATATATATATATATATATATATATATATATATATATATATATATATATATATATATATATATATATATATATATATATATATATATATATATATATATATATATATATATATATATATATATATGTATATATATATATATATATATATATATATATATATGTATATGTATATATATATATATATATATATATATATATATATATACATATATATATATATATATATATATATATATATATATATATATATATATATGTATATATATATATATATATATATATATATATATATATATATATATATATACCTCAACGCCGTTTCACATCACCACCACGCCCAATTATTTGCGGTAGTGAAATCATTTGCGTTTCGATCGCAGTCCCTTACAGATCCAGAAAATTATCACAAAGAGATGAACATACTGCAAGACGCCCTAACAAAGAACGGCTATAAAAAAGAACATATAGACAAGGTTCTAAAAAACAAACACTTGGCCCCAAAAAATCGCGAAAACTAAGAGAATAGCTCCAAGGTTTTGTTCCTTATGTAAGAGGCACCACAGACAAGATCGCAAGAATTCTCAGGAGACACAACATTGAAACCATTTTCACCACAGACCGTAAAGTAAAAGATTTCTTGCCAACACCTAAAGAAACAATCCCTCTAGAAAACCAGGGAGTGTACGAAATTCCATGCGGAGAGTGTAGCTCATCTTACGTAGGCCAAACCAACCTTAAAATAAGCGCCAGAAGAGATGAACATATAAACACTGTCAAGCAAAAAACAACTTCTTCTGCTCTGGCCCAACAGTGGTTAAACACAGGACATAAGATAAATTTCTCGGGAACAAAAATGCTGTCGAAATGTGAAAACCTGTCCACAACAGTTATAAGGGAGGCTATTGAAATTGCAAAGAGGCCCAACAACTTAAATGGCAGAGATGATAGCCAACGTGTGCCTAATACTTGGAAAAATCTGCTTACAAAGCATCAACCAGTACCACTTAGTAACGAAAGAGATTACAACTCGGCAACGAACCACAAACACTGGCAACAGGGCCGATGACGCGCAGCAGGTCACGCCACCTGATGGTCCGGAACCATTCGGAAAACGAACACGTCCGATGCGCACACGGTACCGACAACACCGGAGTCGCAGGCGTCAGTTCGCTCGTAGACGTCATACAGTGAGCTTTAAAAATGGCGAATGAGATTTCAACGAAACGTCAGCTGCCTTACAGTCCTGAGAGGGACTCAGCACATACACGGGATGCCCGAAAACCTTCGATTTCACATCACACCCGTGAGAATATCCGACATATATATATATATATATATATATATATATATATATATATATATACTATATATATATATATACATATATACACATATATATATATATACAAATATTCGCTGGTAACTAACGTATAATAGCTAGTGTTGCCAACTGTACCCCCAAGATTGAAAGATAAACCCTCTAATCTGGCAAGATTGATAATAACACGTTCGGAACTATTAACCAGTGACAACTGAAGAATCAAGTTTAGAGCTAACTAGCGACCCGCCCCGGCTTCGCACGGGTGCAATGCTGATACTAAATACACTACAGAAAAACTGTGACTATTTATTTTATTTTTACAACAATTATTACATCGGCCTCCGACGCGCTATTTATAGGCACGCTGCCGCCGCCCCGGTCGGCCAGTACCGCCGCAAGCGCTACTTCCCGCAATTTTAAATCTGTAATATCTTCGAAAATATTCATTTAAATCAACAATGTATTTAAGCTATTTAATTGGATAAGGATTAATGCTGTATTGGTTAAAATCACTTCAAAATTTGCCATTATTTGTCGTAAAAAGTAAATGACAAAAAAATGTTATTGTGGGATATCCATGAGAGATAGACATATACCATCGCGGAATTTTCTGTAGACCTTTTCAATGTGTACAAATAATTAGTACATTATTTTGATAAATCTCGTAGGGTTCAGCCTGCGTTTGCAATGTAAGCGGAAAAAAATATGATAATTAACGACATCACATTAGAAACCTCAAAAATAACAGTATTTCTCCACTATTTAATGGATGTTATTATACATATAAACCTTCCTCTTGAATCACTCTATCTATTGAAAAAAACCGCATCAAAATCCGGTGCGTAGTTTTAAAGATTTAAGCATACAAAGGGACATAGGGACAGAGAAAGCGACTTTGTTTTATACTATGTAGTGATGAAGTTTGGAGAGTTGATACTACAGTTAAAACTATCTCGTAGAGACCGACATGTAACACTATGTAAACGATAACGCATAATTTATTTCAGTAAATTAAAAAAATTGTAAAAAACTAAGTCAATATTTTTTGTGATATATATTTACACATTTTATCATTACCACGGATATGATATATTCAGTAATATCGAAACAGAAATTTTATGAAATTTGAATAATGTAAAATATTATGGCATGAATTACTACATCCACCCTTCCTAAAAAATGCTAAACTCGCGGAAAAGAACATATGGCAAATCTCACCACTAATTCGTCTTGTCAGGAAAAGCAGGCCATAAAATCGCAGATGGCGTTTTCCACAATCGACGCAATTCCAAGGAATTCCAACATCATTACGCGAAGCGACAACTAAACACCCCTAATTATGGCGTGTTTTAATTACATCAAAAACATGATTAATATTAGTGAAACACATGTCAGTTTAGCACTGCATACCTCCTAATGAGCCAACCAGCGAACTACGCATTCCTCGTACCCAGAAACATTAAATTTGATGCTTGTATCCGGGCTTTTAGGAATTGTACCTTGACACGCGGTACTTGCACTGGACAGCAAGCAAGGGCACTTCTTAATTAGTCACAACTTACACATATATATGTCAAAGATAGACTGATAACATTAAACGTAGCGAAATATATATATATATATATATATATATATATATATATATATATATATATATATATAATTTCCAAATTCTCAAAACATAGACTATATCATTTTTTTATTTTTGTCTTTTCTTGGGTTTAAGTTCTTTAATTAAAAAATCCAAAACAATGTGACGTTTCACCCTTTATTTAAGGCATCTGAAAAATTTTTATTTTTTAATTTATTTACCTTTTTCCTAAAAATATTTTTTATATAAATGAAAACATTCATACAAGAACAGATTTAACATTTTAAAAAACAAACAAACACTTTAAAACACTATTTTAAAAAAGTATTTAATTTAACCAATATACACATTTTGTTTATTTATTAATTATTTAAATTATTATTTATTAGTGTCTTTTTCACTTTTTGCAGTATTCTTGGTCGGAATTCTGAAGACGTTAGAGGGATGGCACGATCAGACAGATCGATTATAACACTATTTTTTGAGTTTTTGAGTGATTAGAGAAACAATTTAGATATTTACCTGACCAAGTTGGGGTAGTGTACCATTCAGTTTAAATTTGTTTTTTCTGCGTATAAGTGTCGTATCTAGAAAATTTATTTTATTATTATTATCTGTTTTGGACGTGAATTGTAATTTTTCGTTGAAACTGTTTTAATGATTTTATAGAAAATGCATTTTTCAGAATTTATATCGACCAAAACTATGGATTTGCAAAACTGGGAAAAAAAGGCCATTTTGCGACTTCAAATGGGTATATTTTAGCTCCTTGTTCACCTGTAGGGCACATTTTTGGTTGCAATCTCTCGTGTCCTAGTTTAACGAAAAATCCCTTTTTGTAAGTCAAGCTTTCGAGTATTTATTATGTTCTTCATCAGGACAAGCAAAGTGGATTTTGAATAAAAACAGGAAAACACTTCTCCATAGAAAATTGCAAAACTAATAGCAAAGTTTAATAAAATAAAATTTTTATAAAACAATTGAACCGATTTCTAAAAGTGCGCTAAAAAGTGAAAAGTACCTATAAATTTTTATATGAAATTGAACTTTTTGAAGTCGGCGCCAAACTAATACCTGACAAAATGTGATTCGCATAAACATATTAAAAATACTTTATTTGTAATTACTTTCTTACCATAATTTGTATTTATTGATAATTATTTATTTCATTTACAAATAATTTGGCACCGACTTCAAAAAGTTCAATTTCATATAAAATTTATAGTTATTTTTCACTTTTTAGCGCACTTTTAGAAGTCGGTTCAATTTTTTTTATAAAAATTTTATTTTTCTATTTTTAATTTTAGAATTCATTACGAAATCCAAAAATTATTTGAACTAAGTACTAATCGAGATTAGTGTACCTCGCAATGACTCCAAGGTGGCAAAAATTACCCATTAGATCCAAAGTTGTAAATCACCCTAAAATGAACCACTAAAAATTCTTTGGTTCTTAGAGTTCTCCAAATACCAGTAAAATTGTGTCAAGCAAATATTTAGTCTGTCATGGTAAATACACTCTCTTGCTTACATAGGCCCCAAAACCTTCCAATATCGATATTTAAAGAACCTGAGATTCAAATTTCTTAGTTCGATATATTTTATATTGCATATTGAGTTTGTATACGCCTCAAGAACCCACAATATCAATTTTAGACCAAATAGGAATATGTAAAATTTTCTGTCCCTGTCTTGTATTTTATCAACCTAATAGTTGTAAAAAATTAACTTCATATTCGTAATACACGACCCCGAAAACCCCCTAATACGAAATCTGAAAAAATGCGAATAAAGTAAAATTTTCAACCCACCATATTGCATCCGCAATATTGAATTTCAAAAAAATTATTTTAAGTCTTAATCTAATCTAAATCTAAACCCTTCAAAGCCCCCTAGTACCAATTTTGGATGAAATCCGGAAATTTTAAATTACTAAACTTATATTCGCTATTTATAACCTCAAAAACGATTCAGTCCCACCTTTGCACAAAATCGAAAAATGTAAAATTTTTAGTCCGCTACATTGGATTCGCCATATTGAATTTTGAAAAAACACTTTTAAATTCATAATTTACACCCTCAAGAACCCTCTCTATCAGTTTGGAAGAAAATTGAAAAATGTAAAATTTTTAGGACATCATAATAAATATGCGAGATTGACTTTTTTAAAAAATATTTTAAATTCATAATAAACACTAACAAAAATACCCCAATATTGATTTTAGACAAAATCGGGAGATCTTTAATCCGCCATCTTGCATCCGCCATATTTATTTTTTTTTTTTAAATAATTTCAGATTCGTAATGTGCGATCCCAAAAACTCCTTCATATCAATTTTGAAAAAATCGGACAAAATTAATTTTTTATCCGCCATATTAGATACGCTATATTGAATTTTTTAAAAATGATTTCAGATTCTTTATGTGCGACCCTGAAAATTAACCCGTACCAATTTTGAAGAAAATCGAACAAAATTGATTTTTTTGTCCGCCATATTGGATTCGCCATATTGAATTTTTAAAAAATAATTTCAGATTCGTTGTGTATGACTCTGAAAGTTCTCCCATATCAATTTTGGAGAAAATCGAACAAAATAAATTTTTTTGGCCGTCATATTGTCAGTGTCTCCTACACCAATTTCGTCCAAAAAAATATGGAACCACCGCAGCAACTTCCTGAACATAACGTAAAAAATTTCATTCAAATCGGTGCCGCCGTTCCGGAGTAATCGGTGTACATACATAAAAAAAACATACATAGTCGACGAATTGAGAACCTCCTTCTTTTAGAAGTTGGTTAATTATTAGTTATTAGTCTTGTAATTTTCAATTGAACCATGTGTTCACTGTTTTTATTCAATATCCACTTTGATTGCCCTGATGAAGGACACAATAAATATAAGGAAGCTTGACTTACAAAAAGACTTTTTTTTAACTTGGGTCAGGACAGTTACGATTTTACAAAAATGTGTGCAATTAAATGAGAAATAAATCAAGAGCAATTGTTTATCGTCCCTTTAAGTTTCCCATAACTTGGTATGTACCTTCTTTCTTCTACAATTATCACTTTGCTAGAATTGACCACTCCATGTTGGCACTAATTAACGAATAATATACACTAATTCAACATTCCGGAACATAAAACTCGAATCGAATTTGGTTAAAGAATGCCTAATAGTGTCTGATGTCCACTCAAGTATTGGTTTCGAGCTTAGTGGAACTTTAGGTTCGTTAGGGATCAAATAAAAGTTGAAGTGTTTAAGTTTTATGATTACGGCCAATTAGCGGGTTTTTGTACCGAATTTTTGTTTTTACTTTTATATCGTGGCTCTCCTTTTTAGTTAACTTGTTAATACATTTAAAAAGAACAAATAGATTTAATCTTTTATTTAAACTGTATATAAAGCTAAAGAATTTTAAATGATTCCGCCGTTACTTAATGAAGTTTCATAACTAATACGTATGTCAACTAAAATATGGTTGTCTGATTTGCATTGTCTTTATTTTTGTTTTTTACAATGTTTCAATTGGGTTGTATTGCGAATCGTTATCAAGTATTAACTTATTGTTTTGTTTTACGACCTGAACTAAAAGGTTGCAACATTATTATAGTGTAGGTCCCAAGAGGGCCGGCCCTTTAATCTATATGGACCCAGGCGCGGATTCAAGGGGTGGGGTGATCGCCCCCCCTCCCCCCCAAGAGCTTTGAGTTCAGGAAAATAGAACCGATTTTGCCTCTTATACTATAGTTTATTCAAGAACTAGACAAAGTAATAAATCATTTTTTACCCTTTTTTTTCTTCGCAAGCTACCTGTGTTTTTTAGTCCGGTGTCTTTGGCAAAATCTATTGAACACATATATTTTTCGGAGGAATGGGCTAGAAATTTTATAATCAAAAATCCGGTCTATAATAATGGTCTATTTAGGTTGAATAACAATAGATATTTTGATGTGTGAAGTGTTAAAAAGGATTTTAATCCTTGTCATAAGCGTCGAAAGGAGGTTTATTATCACTAAGTATTTATGGCATAAAATATTATTTCGGTAATAAACTTAAAATAAAACGTTTTTATAATATTATTTTGTTTCTTATAATTTCTTAACAAGTCACATACATTAGGAAATAAAGAGAATTTTGACATATTTAACACAAATCACAACAGTATTTTTATTATTTTAAATTTTGGCATAGGGACCGTTTTGGGCACATTCAGACTAAAACGTAGCCTTTTTCTCTCAAAAAATTCTAAGTTATAATTTAAATACTTACAAAATATCTATTGTCAAAAATACAAGAAGTTAAACATATATAAAAAAATAAATTCGTACATATAATACTCAAATTTGTTTGGGGCTATCGGTCATTTTATTATTAATTAAAACATTTTTAGAACATTTGACGTTTCAGTTTATTTATTTCTTAAATCATCTGCAGAATTACAACTAAACACTAAAAAGGGCTTCAAATGTAATTAATTTTTATATGTAACAGAAAATTTAAATAATCAATTGTGTTTACGCTGGTAAACATTACATATCTAATTCGTTATAAAAGTCAGTGAAGCTATCTTCGCTCAAATTAATTATAATTGGTTCCTCGATCTCACCGATCATGAGATCGAGTTTCCATATTTTTTTTATACTGTTATTATATGGATTTTTCCCAATTTTCTGCAGTAACTTTATTCAAAAAAATCTTTTAAAAGTTCAGTTAAATTACTAATTTTGTAAGTTGTGTTATTTCTAGCAACACTTTCCTTCTCCAACGGACCTTTTCCGGACGATCTATAAGAACATCTGGTTTTTTTCAAGCAAAAAGTAAGTTCTCTGAGCAATTTCCAGAGCTCGGTTGTTTTAATTTCAGGTAAATCCCGATTTTCATTGATTTTAGTTAGAATTTTGTCGACGGTTGGGATCTGTTTCTCATAATAAAATGTATGTACAACTCCTTTTATTGCAGTTTACATCTCTTCTTCCAACGAATTTTTTCGTCTGCCTGTGATCGAATGTGGCTTGGGAGGTGTACTTTGCTCACTAACAGAAATTAAATTGAACTATCAGGAATTTTATTGTTGCAGTAAATTTATAAAAGCTTATAATACTTAAATATAATTAGATTTTCGGCAGTCCTCAGTTACCTGCAGCACCGGAGCAGGTACGTTAGAGGTTTCGGTAACAGTTTTATTACTCTCTCTAGTTCTTGAATAGAGTATAGGGATGTGTATGCTTACAATCCCCCTCCCCTTCCCAAGAGCTTTGAGTTCCGGAAAATAGAACCGCTTCTGCCTCTTATATTAGGAATGTGTATGTTGCTGGCACTCCCCCTGTTGACAATTTATTTTTCTTGCGATAGCCCCCCCCCCCCAAGAGCTTTGAGTTCAGGAAAATAGACCCGATTCTGCCTCTTATACTAGGAATGTGTATACTGCTCGCATCCTCCCCCCATCAGCAACTTGTTTTTTCTTGTGAGCCCCCGAATAAGATTTTTTTTGGATAAAAGTTCACCAGAGTGGTCATAAAATTATTATTAACAAACAAAATTTGCCCTGTTTTTAAGAAGGGCTTAAGAACTGACATAAAAAACAACAGATCAGTTGCCTTGCTCTCTGCAATGGCCAAGATAATTGAGTCAATCTTGTTTAAATTAATATTCATGGGATCAGCATACGTTCATAAGGAGAAGGTTATGCGTAAACAACTTATTATGTGTGGTGAACCCCATGTCGCGAACCTTGGACAAACACGGTCGGGTGGATGTTATCTATACTGACTGTGCTAATCGGATCTATTTTTCTGAATTAGAAACTCTTGGAGAGGGAGGGGCGATCACCAGAAAAAACAAGTTGCCGATAGGGGGGATGCCAGCAGCATACACATTTCTAGTATAAGAGACAGAATGGGGTATATTTTCCTGAACTCAAAGCTCTTGGAAGGGAGGGGGGGGGGCGCTCGCAAGCATACGCATTCCTATACTCTATTCAAAAACTAGAGAAAGTAATAAAACTATTATCGAAACCTCCAACGTGCCTGCTCCAGAGCCGTAGGTAACTGACAGCTGCCGTTCTTACTTATGGTATTGAAACAACCTCCCTAACATGTAAAGCCATTAATAAGCTTCGGGTTACACAACGAGCAATGGAAAGGGCTATGCTGGAAATTAGTTTACGAGATAGGCTTCCAAATGAAGAAATCAGAAGAAGAACGAAAATAACAGATGTGAGCAAACGAGTAGCGCAGCTAAAATGGAGAGGGGCTAGACATATCGCAAGACATGACATAGACAGATGGACATACAAGATAACAGCATGGCGGCCAAGAGAGAACAAGAGAAGTGTTGGCAGGCCCCAAAAGAGATGGCATGACGACATCCAGAAAATTGTCGGAAAAAACTGGATGGGGATAGCTACGGACCGACATAAATGGAAAAATATGGAAGAGGCCTACATTCAGGAGTGAATGAAAACGGGCTGATATGAATGAAAAAAATGAATGAATTATAAGCTTTTATAAGTTTATTGCAAAAATAAACTTCCTGATAGTTCAATTTAATTTCTCTCAGTGAGCAAACTACACCTTACAGTGTGTCCTTAGTGATTTATCTTGTTTGCGCGTGTTTTTATATATTATTTGAGATTAGTGAGATGCCCAAAAGATATTTATTCCAAAATCGTTAAACTAAGGCATTTTTTCCTCAACGAAAAACTTATTACGATGAATGTTTTTGGTGCTTTAAGATATCAAAATCTAGATAATAATGTTAAAAGCTCTGTTGAGATGTGTTCCAACATGAAAATCTACTATGTACCGAATTACTGATAGAGAAAAAAATGACTGTTGTTTGTTCTCCCAAGCCACATTCGATCACAGGCAGACGAAAAACCTCGTTGAAAGAAGAGATGTAAACTGCAATAAAAGGAGTTGTACATACATTTTATTATGAAAAGCAGATCCCAACCGTCGAAAAAATTCTAATTAAAATCAATGTAGATCGGGATTTACCTGAAATTAAAAGAACCGAGCTCTGGAAATTGCTCAGAGAACTTATTTTTTGCTGGAAAAACCAGATGTTCTTATAGATTGTCCGGAAAATGTCCGTTGGAGAAGGAAAGAGTTGCTAGAAATAACACAACTTACAAAATTAGTAATTTAACTGAACTTTTAAAAGATTCCTATAAAAAATATACGTGTCTAACAGATTTTGCTAAAGACACCGGACTAAATAACACAGGTAGTTTGCGAAGAAAAAAGGGTAAAAAATGATTTATTACTCTCTCTAGTTCTTGAATAAACTATAGTATAAGAGGCTAAATCGGGTCTATTTCCTGAACTCAACGCTCTTGGGTAGGGGCGATCGCCCCCACAGCCCCTCTCTTGGATCCGTGTCTGTATATATATATAATATATATATATATATATATTATATATATATATATATATATATATATATATTGTTGTAATATGCGAGCGGCTGCGTGTACCGGTTTTTAAAATATGGCCCCTGCCTTCCGGTTCTCAATTCGGCTCCCTAGCCTGAGAAGCAGCCTTCACATATACAATCTGAAAAATATTGGGTGTTTCGTCCCGGTGCCAGCCCATAGGACTCATCAGTGGGTTTCGACTGACACCTTCCAAACACCCGTTGTCGTACTATATAATTTTCGGATGTTATATTTGAACTTAAAGTGTGAGGGGAATTGACGGTGAGATGTAGTGTACACCACAATATATATATATATATATATATATATATATATATATATATATATATATATATAAATATTTAGTAAATATTAACAAGTTTTTAAAATATATAATTTTATTTTTGTATCTAAACCTTTTGTTAATATTTTTTTGTAATATTTTCTTGAGGCATATATATATATATATATATATATATATATTATATATATATGTATATATGCCTATGTAAATTACGCACAAAGCCACTTTCAATATTCAAAATAAATATACCATATCTTTGAAGAAGCTCGCTATGTAGAGCGAAGCGTCAGAAAAATTGTTGTCTTTTGATTCTCTAACGGAAAAACCTATACTCAAGAAAATATTACAAAAAAATATTAACAAAAGGTTTAAGATACAAAAAAAATTATATATTTAAAACCCTTTTTAATATTTACTAAATACAGAGAGAAAAAAAATCAACGCATGTTTAAAAACACAAATTTTAAATAATACCTACGTAATAACTAAATATAAATTACTTGTTAATACCTTTTCTAATATATTCCCATCTCATAAGTATTGCGTTTAAATACTAATTATCTTTGGTAATTACATTTATTCATAAAAATTTAGAATTTTCAAACAGCGGACATAAATTATGCATTAAAAATTTTAAAAAGTGTTATTGGAAAATTTTTTCTCGTGTCTTTAAACATATTCTCATCAAATCGCTACCACGGTTGACGGTGTCAACAGACTCATAAAATATTATAGGGCAATTGTACTATTACTATGTTGATTAGCTTTGAAATAAATGAGAAAAAAAATACATTAAATTTTAAGTACTGATAGGATAAGAATATTGGTCGAAAAGACAATAATTTATCACAAAACGTTATGATGCACACAAAATTGACTGCGTTAATAGCTGCTAATGTATTCAATGATTAATTTTATCAGCTTAATTTAAGATGCTGCAGTTAACAAGGCGATAATAAGTTTTTTTCAATAAACTTCAATTCCAGCGAAAAGTCTGTGTCGGAAACTTCCTTTTTTTTTATTTTTTTTTTGTTTTCAAAAATTGTTTTCTCAATTCGTTTTTTTCACTTTAGGGAGAAGGTTCCTAATTTGGACCAGATCTTAAATTGAACCATCGCTTTCATAGACATATTAATTGGGCCAGGAGCATTCTTCTGGCCGGTAGTAATAGCTTATATGTGGTCTAATCCAGGCGCGGATACAAGGGGGGGGGGTGGGCGATCGCCCCCTTCCCCAAGAGCTTTGAGTTCAGGAAAATTTTCCCGATTTTTGCCTCTTATACTATAGTTTATTCAAGAACTAGAGAGAGTAATAAATCATTTCAATTTTGAGAATACTGTCGTAATTAAATTTGAAGTAAAATGGGATAGATTCGAAATCGATACCTCATTTATTAGCAATGTTACGGCGTTAAAAATAATTAAATTTTTAATAAATTCCGAGAGTATATGACGCCTATACTGCTTACCACACAGGTGTATAAAGTTTAATTTTTGTTATTTTGATTTTTAATCACCACATCCGATTGGTGTATAGTCTATTTACGAACTAGAGAGAGTAATAGATCATATTTTACCCTTTTTTTCTTCGTGAATTACCTATGTTCTTAGTCCGGTATCTTTGGTAAAATCCGTTAGACACATATATTTTTCATAGGAATGGGTGAGTAGAAATTTTATATCAGAAATACCGGTCTATAATAATGGACTACTGGACTGGATAACAATAGATATTTGGATGTGTGAAGTGTTAAAAAGGATTTTAATCCTTATCATAGGTGTCGGAAGGAGGCTTATTTTATCACTAAGTATTTATGACATAAAATATTATTTTCGGCAATAAAAAGTTATTGTAATATTATTTTATTTCTTCTGTTTTCTTAATAATTCACATACATTAGAAAATACAGATAATTTTGACATATTTAACACAAATCACAACTATATTTTTTAATTTTTAATTTCGGCATAGAAACCGTTTTAGGCACATTCAGACTAAAACGTAGCCTTTTCTCTCAAAAAATTTATATTATAGTTATAATTTAAATACTTACAAAATACCCAATGTCAAAAATACAAGAAGTTAGACATATATAAAAAAATAAATTCCTTCATCATTTTATAATTAATTAAAAACATTTTTAAGATATTTGATGTTTTAGTTTATTTATTTCTTAAACCATCGGCATAATTATATTAAACACTAAAAAGGTAGTCAATATAATTAATTTTTATATGCTACAGAAAATTTAAATAATAAATTGTGTTTACGCTGGTAAACAGTACGGATCTAATTCGTAATCAAAGTCAGTGAATCTATCTTCGCTCAAATTAATTATAATTGGTTCCTCTATCTCACCAATCATGAGATCGAGTTTCCACATTTTCTTTTATTCTTTTATTTATATGGATTTTTCCCAATTTTCAACAGTAACTTTATTCAAAAAAATCTTCCAAAACTTCAGTTAAATTACTAATTTTGTAAGTTGTGTTGTTTCTAAAAACTCACCTTTTACTTGAGAGAGATATTTCCTTCTCCAACGGACATTTTTGGGACTATCTATAAAAAAAAGATTTCCTGGTTTTTTCCAGCAAAAATTAAGTTCTCTGAGCAACTTCCAGAGCTCAGTTCTTTTAATTTCAGGTAAATCCAGATTTTCATTGATTTTAGTTAGAATTTTGCCGAAAATTGGCATGTGCTTCCCATAATAAAATGTATGTACAACTCCTTTTATTGCAGTTTACATCTCTTCTTCCAAGGAGGTTTTTCGTCTGCCTGTGATCGAATGTAGCTTGGGAGTACTAACAATTCTAGTCGTTTTCTTCTCCTTTCAGTATTCGGTACATAGTAGATTTTCCAACTCCTGTCATGTTGGAACACATCTCAACAGAGCTTTTAACATTATTATCGAGATATTGATATCTTAAGGCATGGTAAACATTCATTGTAATAAGGTTTTCGTTGAGGAAAAAACGGCCTATATACAAATGTGTCTATACTCTTATAAAAAATGTTATAACTTTAAAGGACGAATAAACAATCAGGTCGCAAATCGTGCATAAATTCACACACTTTTATTAG